>JABASH010001088.1:0-29647 GCA_019776445.1 Tomocerus maximus
TTTGACCACTTTTTGATTGCATTTTGACCAGGCCATTATGACCACTATGGCCATTATGACCATTTATGACCACTAGTGGTTTTAACCACGACCCAACACTGCTAATAAGCAAAACACATGCGATACGTATCAATTTAAGTTTACATCTACGTCGCACTCTAAGTCTCAGTCGATTTCTGTGTAGATGAGATGCTAAATAATTGAAGAAGACAAAACACAGCACAAGCCAAACACAGAATATTTCAACAAACGTAGCAATGAAAAAAATAATGATGCATTCTTATTACTTGGTAGATATTTCGCTTAGACGCTTCTACGTCGAATGTATGTATGCCAATGGGAGTTAGAGGTTCGTTGAGTGAAGCATGGCTTGGCTTTTATTGTAGAGTGAGTTGTGTGGAGTGTTCAGTGTTCACGGATATATTTTACACAGAGGAAATTATTATTCTATCGTCATGCATGGTGGTCAATGGTCTTTCTTGCTTACCTGTGTGTGTATCCTTTTCCTTTCAGTCATATGTAATACATGATCCACGATTATCTAGGAGGGCGAGTCCTTTTCATTTACCCAATGCCCAGCTGTGTATACTTTTCGATTTCGTGAAATTCGATACAATAATGCTCTACTGAATTTTAAGGGTAATTAAACCTCTTCATTACGACCTTCTGTAAACTATCAAGAATTGCTGATAATTAATGCACACAGTAAGCGAATAAGAAATACTGTGCTAAATAGCTGTATGTCTGTCATGAGAAAAGCTAATCCAGATTTTGAATGGTATAAGTAACAGCATAATTTCCTATGCATTTCTTTCTACATATTCAATTTCAGAATTCCTTTAGAGTGTCGGTATAAATCTTCCTCTTCCATTACATAACACCAAAGGGAATATACGTAACTCTAAAGTACGAGGTATTAAATGTAGATAAAACCTGTTTTTTAACGTGCCACAGTTCCGCTTTATTACGTCTGTTCATTCGTGGTGTGGGTGAGAGTGTAATTTAGAAAAAAATGGAATGAAGAAGAGGACTATAAAATATTCATACACACGCTCACGTCACCTTTACCCTACGGCATCGCATGACACACAAACAAAAGCAAAATAAATACAAGGAATTTCATTCCCTGTCCTGTCACACACTTATTTACTAACAAGTATCCACCAGATAATGTGTATACCTATTTACTACTTACATTATTAATGATGTTTTGATATGGCGCAAGTACCTAAAAAGGTTGTTTCCAAAACTAAATTAAAGATGGCAAATGTTAAATCAACTAATCATCCTCGTTAGCCTTAATGCAATAGACGGCAGAGAAAGAGAGTGTATTATTTCTTTTAATGAGATCCCATTTCAGATAAGCTTCTGTTCCCATTATTTTGCAAGATAAGGATGTCTTCTGTTTGTGTCTATATCTATAACACATACATCACTACATACATAATACTCAATTCATTTGTAGCTAGAAAACTTGCATGTGCAGTTCATTGGCAAAGTAGGATAAGCTTTGCCTGCGATTTGCAATTAATAAAAGTGGAAGTTTTTGCCATGCTATGCACAACGGCATTTCACAGAAAAATAGGTTTACTGCACATAATAATTATAGCAGTAGAACCGAAGTTGTTACTTTAGGGAATTGTTTTTACATACCAAAGAGACATAGAGGTAGCTATAATACTCTAATCTAATATTTAGTACACATTGTTTGCATCGTATCATTTCTTTGGCTATTATTTCAGTTATTATTACTGAACTATCCCAACTTTCCAACCGTGCATCATGCAGTCCATGGATTTTGATAGTACATGATATCTGTTCATGCTTATTCTTACTTCCATGGATTTATTAGAACAGTTAACATAAATATGTACTTCTCATATAATCAGGTACTTTGATTTTTAAACACTAATGTTTCATTTGGTAATTAAAAAGGTGATAACGAATATCTTTATGCTGAAGATTGATAGGACACTAATCACGAATCCTTGACTTTTACATATGTAATCATAATTACTACATCCGTAGCCAACTACATTCTCTAAATTGCACTCCCAGGTTTAGCCTAATACAGATATATATGTGGACAGTAGAGGAATCAAATCAGGACTATTTTATTACAGTTTTGTGAATTAGACAAATCACCAAAACAAATTCAGCAATTCAAGTAAACCATGTTACATGCATGTATTTACTACAGTATTCAAAGCACACTGCAATTGCCAATGCAGTGTTTTAGCAGGAACTTTTGTACAATTTTTAGCTTTAGTAACGTTGAATCTAAAAAGATTGTCATTATTCAGTTCACTGACATTAGTATCTAAAATTTCACATTGGAGGTGTATTTCATGCGGTGACACTTGACAGGCGACAAAAATAATGCATTAGGTAGTGTGTCGTAAGTAGACGTTAGTGTGAAATTAGTTATTTCAGTGCCTGACTGAGACAACCTGAGTGTGAAAACTGTGTGAAAGTAGGTAAAGAATGAGAAAATATATTGTTGCACAATTTGCACTTGGGTACTAATAAACGAGCATAAAAGATGGGAGCAATGCTTGCATATCAGTAGCTTTGACATCAGCAAATGAAGAAGCGTCGACATCCACAGGAGCTAACCACATTAGTTTAGCTGCTCTAACATGTTCTAAATATTCCATCTTCCCATCACCACAATCACTAGTGATTTCATTAACACATATTCATGAATCTCAATGAAGAGCTGAATGTATACGTTTAAATCTTTCGATTTAAGAGTAGTAAGTCTTAAGACACGGGCTGACGCAATTACTTATTATGGTAAGCACCTAAAATGCCATGATTTGGCATGAGCTAAGGATGAGTAATATCCGTGTTAGTTTTAAATTTGTATGCTGTGTCATTTATTTACAAGTAAGCAGATATCAGATTGTTGGTCAATTTCGTAGTTATTTGTTCGTTAAACTTATTTTATTTTTCTTCTTATTTCTACATGTTGGTATTTCTATATGTTTGTCTATACGATTACATGTGACTGTGACCCATTATAGAATGACATAAAAAGTCGAAAAGTACACAACTTAATACATGGTTAAGTGATGCTATTACTGTATGCAGTTTTTAGCCATATGCAATGATTTGTTGGAAGTTGTAGACAATAATTCTGTGAATGAAAAGATAGCATCTAGATTGTGAAGCTAATTGTGAGTTTGAGAATCAGTTAGTCCAAAGCAGGGCTCTGATAATGGTAATTGGTAAATATAAAGCTTGAGACAGTTATGTTCGTATAGGAAAAGCAGTTAAATTGGTAGTTAAATTAATGTTATTTTCACGAAGGGTAAATGTAAAAGTATGTCTTTTTCTCACCAAAAATAGAATGCTACGTCGCTAATCGTCCTTCTGGGTGATTATCATCTTGTACCTACACATCTAGATAGAAATAAGTACCTACGTAAGGACTAATTGCGTTTGTACATTTAACTTTTGGTTAAAAGTACCAACATTCTACATACATCCTTTACATAAGGATATGCAAGAAGGTATGTACGGAGTAACTTACTGAGTTGTATTTATGATTTATACTTTTAAACGATAATTATTAACCTAGCTATTCCACATAACGTAATAAGTCAAGTACAGTATCTACAATATATTTACAATATGTAACATAATGCAGATGAAATCAAGAAACATTCCCAGTTTCTTGACCTAACGAATAATGTGTCATTAAAGTCTACTTTAGATAATATTATGATGTAAAATCAGCTTACATAAAATGCTGTCAATTTATTTTTGTGCATCAATTCACATAATATATCAATAGTACAAGTATCTTTGATGTATGTGAGTAAAATTAACATAAAATCATGCATTTAATTTCTTAATTTTATCAACTGGTAAGTTTAAAACTCAATTAGTAAAATGAACACAGTGATGATTAGGAATATTTATCAAAAGTCAAGTACTTATTAAGTTGCATTTGATACCATATCACCCGCATTAAGTATTTTAGTACAACTAAAGGTACAGAACAGTAGTAGAATAAAAGAAGAAAAGAGCATTCGTAACAATTGCAAGAACAGAAAAGGAAAATTGATTTTCAGAAGCTCCACTCTCACCGACTTTTTCCATGTCGAATGGTTGTACTTTACTGGGCATCCCTTGGTACATGTTCAATCCAGCGTCGTTGTTTCTGCAAGTTCTTGTAAAATATACATTAGAAAAGATATTGCTAGAAAGTTCGTTTTCACACCCTTCCAAATTGACCCCGCCTTTCGCAACATTGCTGGTAATTTGATATTTGTTGCCTTTCAGTACAACTGGCCCTTGGAAAGTGCTAGAATCAACGATGCCACAGCAAGTTCCTTCGAGAATATTCACATTAGGATTGTCCGATGAAACAGCAGTGTTCAGTATTTGATTGTAATCACCCGTTTCGAATGTAATGGCAGTGCCCCTACTTCCAATGGCACAGTCACTTATAGTATTGTATTGACCTTTAACCCAGACTCCTTTCTTAACACCATTAATTGCAAGTCCAGTTAAATTATTACGATTTCCGAGGATCTTAGCTGCATAATCGGCATCTTTAATCGCCAAGCCTTGAATGACCCAGTGATTTCCCCGAATATTAAAGGCAGTGTTGCTGCCGACAATGCATGTGCTTTTGTTCTTTTCCGATTTTCCAATAATGGTGATGGGGTTTCCATTTGATCCACTTTTAGTCAGAGTGAAGTCCCCTTCGTAATCTTTAACGTCCAGCGAAATTACATCCCCAGCACTTGCCACATCGATTGCCGATTGCAATTCAGAAGAATACCCAGGATTATATGTTTTTAACTCTGCATTCCTGCTGCAAAGGCATAGAAGAGCACTTACGAATAAAATCTTCATTGTGGAATGGACTGGACTTCGTAAATCTATATAGGAAAGGAATTAAACAATAAAGCCCATTTTTCTATCTTTGATACAAATTAATATTACCGTTACTTATTTACAGTTTGAACTTGTACTTACCGAACAAAAATGTTACTCTTAGGGTAGATAGAATTCCAGAATCACCGTCGCGTGCCCCAGGGACAACTGTTAACTAGAGATGAAGAAAAGTATTTTCCTTTAAAGATCCCCGAATCTAGTAGGTTTAAATATTAGTATAATTAGTTACAAATGGATCATCTAACACAATAAGTCTGCTCATATACCTAGATTGTCAAGAAAGTGACGTTACTGCAATTTAGAATTTAGTAGAAATAGTAGCAGCATTAGGATGTACAACAATAATAGGCAATTACCTTAACTCTAAGTTTTAATGGATAATTAATGGCATTTTGGGTTAAATTGACTCACCTTAAAAGTAAATGATGCGAATGGTTACTGTTCTTCTCCTTTTCGAAGCAAAAGATAAACCTTGAAGTCTGTCCTGGACTAACCCTGGAATATTTGTCAATTATTGATACCTACTCTGTACTGCTGAGCTATACTGTGTCTTATGATAATGTTGAGCAATTATCTCTATGTCGGAACTAATAATGTTGCATCGCACATGCATTTTATCCTCTAAAGCTCAGAAATATCACTGACTCACCTAATTACCCTAAATATGGTACGTGTACGATTACCCAGTAGTATATCTTTCTGGTAGGTTACAAACGATTCCCAAAATGTTTATTCATGACTCACAATATTTTTGGAATTGTATAAGTTTAAAAAATTAATATCTATACCTAGTGTAAGTGGTGTAACTTAAAAAGGCATTATGTGTCTCAACCTTTCTTACTACCACACAAACCAATAATATATGTACCTGTCTGTATTATCGGTTGCAATGCATGCGATTCACTCTGTTATTAAAATACATATACCTATACAGATATTATTCAAAAAAGTCAGCTTCAGTGAACTTTGCATAGTCAAAGTAAAAGTCACACATAGCATGGAAAATCCCATATTATTAAGGTTAAAACCAAGTCAATAAACCAAGTCAATTCGTGTATCTTGTTAAAAACGTTTATTGTTGGGAATGTAAAACTCTGAATGTATACTTTTCTGACTCAGACTCAGTTACGCACTAAATACCACCTATTTTAAGCATTGGTTTCCTACATTCAATTTTCATATAATAAGACCATTTATTATATGAGAGAGAGGTATCCTGAAAATGCTTATAAGTAACAATATGTTACTTAAATTAATAGCTTAAAATAAATTATCATAATTATTCTTAGTAAGTTTACATACGAGGTTAAAGATTTTAAGTAAAAGTTGCTAACAAAGCGAACAATTAATTTTTTCTAATTTCCAAACTGTTTCCATTTCGAATATGTTATAGTGGATGATATTAATAACTGTAAGAATTTTTAAAGTCCCGATTAACGCATACCTTTTCGTTTGCATAATTTTATTTCACGAAAGCAACTCCTGCCAGATTGTTTACAGCTTTTCTTATAATAAAGATCTAAAGAATGTAGTTAAGTTTACAACTTAAACTGACAATGAGGTATTTTATCATTATTTATAGTCACCATACATATGCATTACCTTTAAGATTAACATGGAAGATTGACAATTTGACTACTTTGTGTGGCAGCTGCGTCAATGTCAAGTCAACGTAGAATGCTTGCATGTACATTTCCACAGACCCACACCTTATAATTACTACGACATGTCACAACATTATTCAGATTCGGTTCTTTTCTAATGACTATTTTCTATGCTAAATTACTAAATTCTATTGTAATTTGTACATGGAGAAATATTTACGTATTTTCAAAATACATAAAACAAATCATGTCTAAAATAAGACGACTACTTTCAGGAATGCCTTGATTGAACAAATACTTTTTCAGTTCTTTGCAAAATGCGATTATCAACTTATCCCTTCCATACTACCTTACCATTTCTTTGGGTTAATATGATAGTTTCTTAGCACTACATAGTCTATATCATATAATTATTACACGTACATAACTAGTTCCTTTTACGGGTATATTTAATTCAAGTCTATATTCATTTCAGTAGCCATTTATAGAAGTACCGTACTGACTGTGTGTGTGTACTAATTACTTCTCAATAGCAAAGCTGAAGTACAGCAATCTTTTATGTTCTACTACGCAATGTAGCTATATTTTAGTTTTTCTTAGGAATATTACACCTATGGCATAAAATGCATCTAAAATGATTAAAACAATATAATATAGTTTACATAAAACGATAGTGAAGACTCTAACAATTAGATAATGTTACCAGATGTTTTTTCAGAGAAAAGGTTTAAACGATAAGATACATCATGCTATGCATTGTTGTATTTACACACACAACCTAAAAGTCTAATATCTTTGTTTCATGGCAGATCTAGGATTAGAATAACAAATAATAAAGCTTACATGTCAAATACCACCATAATAATTAATATAATATGCGTAATTTATTCTTATACTATTCATGACCCCTATCATTCTATCTAACTAGACATTTCTAAATGCCATGAAGCTATTTGCTATTTATATGTGACAAAACTATTTTTCTTCAAAAATTCTATCGTCATATTAAGTCTGCCCATTTCAATTTCAGTTTTACGGCTCTGCAGTCGAAGGTTTATCTTATACAGAACTACATACAGTCATTCATGTTACAGTTGCTATTGCTAACTTATTTGTATTTAGAATGAAGCCTTTCGTGAGATTTCGCACTCTGCTGCTGAGTAAATTTTTTCCCGCAAGACTTGCAAGAATATGGCTTCTCACCCGTATGAATTCGCAAATGAATTTGCAAGTTTCCCTTAATGCGAAACATTTTGTCACAATAGCTGCAAGCATATTGTTTCTCACCCGTGTGCAAAGTTTCATGCCTACTTAAATGACTCTTTTGACAAAATCGTTTTTCACAAAAATTACATTTATATGGTCCATCTTGAGTGTGCTGACTATTTCTGTGATACCTCAGGCCTGGATACGACCTAAATACCTTTTTGCAGTTCTGGCATTCGTATAGTTTCCTTTTCTGGGAATCACTACTTGCACTACCGCTACTGTTACTATCCTCGCGACGACTAATATTGTTTATGTCTTTTGGTTCTTCAAAGGTAACTTTAGATGATGATGAGGATGAAGACGACGATCCCACATTCTGACTTTGGCTGTTTTGTTGGGTGGAGTTAGAGCTGCTGTTCCATTGCCTAAATGAAACCAAAATCAAAAATTCCGAATTTTATTACATTACCAAGTAATAAATTCTAGATATAATGCAAATGCCTTATTTTCTTTATTTCACTTTCACATACCACCATTTAAAATGATTTTTGTAAGCAATAATTAATTTCGCCGACAATACCGGTGTACACGTTTCTTACTAACAAATATCTTAACATTATACGGGTATAACAAATCATATTACCAGTTGTTTTGTGGCCAGCTATAATCCATAACTTGAGAGTTTGATCCAGGGGGAGGAAATCCTGGAAACGCATGACTGCCATTGTGAGTCTCTACTTTTCCTTTATTATGGATTCTCATATGAGCAACGAGAGAATATCCACTGAAAAACGACTCCGAACAGTAAGTACATTGATGCATATTCATTGGTATCAGAGTACTCAGATGGAACAACTCTCTCCAGGAAAAGTTTTTATTCAGCTCCTATCCCAACTACCGGTCTTCTTAAGATGTTAGACGGATCCCCCTATAGTTTTCCAAAAATTAAATTGGCGAATGTCAATGGTCAATTCAATATTACTCTCCACACTCCAGTAAACTAAATTTATCGGTGATCGGGTCGGGTAACTCTGTTTTTATATCGAAAATAAATTATGACGATATACTTTTATCAATTGAGCTTGCCGCTACATACATAATACTTTGATATTCAAAGTGTATTTCGGTTCTTAAATTATTTTAAAGACAAATATTAATTTCGGATTTTCACGGGGTTGCTTAAGTATAGATAGGTAATTAAAGAAACATACCTACCTAAAGAATTGGTATTTAATAATTTAATTCAATGTCTTCCTATATAGGTTCTTTTAAAAGATAGGGTTGGCTAAACTAAACCTCACAAATACAAATTACAACAATGAATGGAAATCATCATAATGTGTACATATGTGTAAATGGGAATATAAGTTTACATAGCTTGATTACTTCATAGGTTAAGAATGGTAATGTAACTACAAATAAATTGGAAAACGGTGTGTGAACTTAAATACCTTTTAATGAACAGCCAACAGCAGTAGCCAGAAATTCCGGAGATACCGATTCCGACTTTCTGATCAAGAGGAGTCCGATGTAGGATGTCGCAGGGATATAATTTGGCTGCTTCGTGTAAATCGTATCGTATCCTATAAAATGTCTATCATAATGTTATGTAAGAATTTAGACCTCTCGTTTCGGCTCTTCGTCCGTATGCGTGTCCCTATGTGTACCAATACAATCTCCATGTACATTTAAATATTCCTGTACGAGGAGACGGAAGGAAGTAAATTCCAGCGAAATCTATCCCATCAAATCTCCTACGCTCACATCATTTCTCCAGGAAGCTTTGGCCTCCCGTACATAGATAGAATTCTTGCACCAAGGAACTTTCCTAGAGTCTTCGTCCTCATCATCATAATCATTCCTCCTTAGGTAGGTACATAATTTTCGGTTCGGTTCCATTTCAATTTCTATTCCGGCCAACACCACAATGTCATCTCGTTTGATTTCGATCCGCAGCGCGCGTGAGGGAGGACAAGGGTGACGTTGACGTTCGTCCAACGGAAGTTTTGTTGCATACTAGTTGACTATCTCCTGCTCGGTTTTGTTTTTATTGGACAACAGCAGATTCAAATTTAAATCTTTGTTCACGAACCAAATTCATCTTCCGGTTTCTTCCAGTCCACACAGTATTTCCAAAATTATAACCAATTCCTTCCTGAGGGAGGACTATGTAGACGATGGATCATTACAAACTGTAAAGTCCTAAATCAGAGAAAAGTAAGAAATCCTCACCTTTCTTAGAAGAATCTAACAGAAGACACATATCTAATCTCTTCTCCTATTCTTACGTTTCATTTTTAAATTAGCATGATATTTTCCAGAAGATTTGTAAGGAAAAGTCTCAAGTCTGAATATTTATAACATAACCATCCGTGTTTTCTTTCATCTTTGTTCTTATTTAGGTCAGCTAGCAGCAATACAATGGAATGATCTAATTAGTGACGCTATCGAAGATGAGTCTGAGTAATCTTCATTGTTAAATTCTGCTGGCTGGGATTCTCAAATCAAAAAACTGGGACTCTTGAAAACTGGCCGTGGATACAAAAATAAAACGCATATAATCTTATTGACCGGCTTTCCTGTGTTGTTTACTGAAAACTGGCAGAAAATCTTGACCTTTCTTTCTACAATATCGCCCCTGCCTGTGGCTCATATAATAAGTTCCACAATCGGAAAAAGCTGTAAGACAGAAATAAGTAAGTACTAAATACATATCGATTTTAGTGCATCCATGCATATTGTCATACAGAATCTATGGCCTATGGCTTTAATCTACTGTAGCACTCAAAGCATATTTTGTTTTCTCAGATTCCGTGATGGCTTTTAGTCCGAAATGTATTGATTCTTCTGACCAAGATACATTCGACGACGAAGAAAAATGGACTCAAGTCATGACATCCATCTGTAATACCGAAAAACAAAACCATGAGGATTACATTATAGGAGGAGTTCGCATAAAATTTCCCAAAACTGCATATAAAAGCCAAGAGTTGCTGATGAGTTGTATGATCGAAGGTGTTAAAAAAAGTGAAAACTGCTTATTAGAAAGTCCTACTGGAACAGGAAAAACCCTAGCTATCTTATGTGCTCTCTTGGCTTGGCAATCAAGATGTAGAAATAAAGACGATTGGGGCCATACTATTGACGCGGCCACCTTACAAACTGGTTGTACATGCGGTTTCATGAAAGGAGATCCTAATAAATTTATCATAACCCAGAAATGTTTTGAATCCGACTATGTAGTGTTACAACGGTTCTCTTATGAATATGTTGAAGTTGAAGAAAAACTGCCTGGTAATACTGATGATACAGAGTCAAACAGTCCAAAAAAGAAGAAAAATGAAGTTAAGCGAAAAAAAATCCTACCTGATGATCAAAGAAATGAATATCAATTGTGTCGATACTGCATTAGAAGTAACTATAAACAAAGTAGTGTACCTGTAATTTATTATTCGACCAGGACCATTTCCCAAGTGGATCAAGTTGTTAAAGAACTGAAATCTACCGCTTACAGCGGAGTAAAAATGACAGTTTTAGCTGGTAGAAGTACTTATTGTACCAACTTGGACGTTACCAAACCCAATTTGACAGTTGATGACGAATGTCAAAAGCTGCGCGAAAATTATTCTAGAAATACATTGAGTAATACAAAGGTGTTAAAGGAATGTGATTATTATCAAGGAGGCACTAAAGGTGCGAACATGTATGTTTATGAAGATTTTACCGAAGCCCATGAGACATGCAAAACTTCTTGGGATATCGAAGAATTGAAAACCTATAGTAGACAACAATGCGGTTGTGCTTACTACGGAGCAAAAATTTTGCACGAAAGAGCAGAAATAGTATTTTGTACCTATAATTACCTTCTCCATGCTGGTATACGAGGAAAATCCAAAATAAGTTTGATTAACAGTGTCCTTGTTTTTGACGAAGCTCACAACATAGAAGATTTATGCCGCGATGTTTCTTCGCTCACCATAACACAAAATTACATCGATAAGACTGTGATTCCAGCCTTCCAAGAAGCTTTAAAAAATGGCAAAAGTTCACCAATACCGCCCAAAATTTCACCAGTATTAGACGAACTCCTAACTTTGTTTACACGGTTCAGTAAATGGATCGACTCACACTCTGAAAAGTTAGTTTTTAATATAAAGTTGAAACAAGAAGACTTTAAACAGTTTGCTCCGGAAGAAATTGTATCCGAATTAAACGAGTTGGGTCTCGGTGCTGACAATATTCAAGATCTTATCGTCAGTTGTGACAAATTAGAGCAAGCTGTACTGGGAAAGCCAAATAGCGATCAATTAAACCAATCATTTGAATATGACGACAGCCTAGTGACTCCTAATGAAACCATGGATAGCCAAAGCCATGCAACAATGAACTTATCGAATCAAAATGCGTCTACATGCAGTAGTACTGCCAAAGGCAATGGCAGCCAAGAAATTAGACTGAAATTCAGCTTAACGATTATTCGATATTTAAAAAATATAGTGGAAACACTTAAATTAATTTTTGGCCATGACAAAGTACTCACTGAAGATTACAGAGCAATTATTCTGAAGAAAGTTACCACTGGTGCATTCAAGACTATCACTTTCAGCAATGAGTTTCAAATTGTTTGCCTTAATCCGGCTATAGCATTTAAACAGTTGAAAAATAGTGCCCACTCTGTTATCGTCACAAGTGGTACTCTTTTTCCATTGGAATCTTTTGAGTCGGAACTAGATACACCGTTTGCAATTCAATTATCGGCTCCCCACGTTATAGAATCCAGTCAAGTGTTTTCTACTGTCACCCAATGGGGCCCTAAAGATATACCGTTGCACTTCAATACATTTGGACAAAAATTTACTGATAGGCAAGATGAATTAGGCAGAGTAATTTTAAGCGTTTGTAAAATAGTACCACATGGAGTCTTGATATTTTTCCCGTCCTACAGTTGGTTGGAACAGCTCAAGTTACGCTGGGAAGAATTTCCCCAAACCTGGTCAATGATGCAGGAATTAAGGTCACTGAAGAAAGTTTACTTTGAAGATTCCAAAATGAGCAAAGATGAGTTTAAAGGTTATATGAAGGATTATCAAGCCAACATAGAGGATAAATCTTCGGGCGGATGCATTCTCTTTGCAGTGTTTAGAGGAAAGGTTAGCGAAGGTATAGATTTTAAAGATGATCAGGCTCGGGCTGTTTTGACTGTGGGAATTCCGTTCAGTAATCCTGGAAATGCGAACGTTCATCTGAAAATGACCTACAATGACACTATCAACAAAAATAGTAGCAGACGTGTATTATCAGGAAGGGAATGGTATACAACTCAAGCGTTTCGTGCTATGAACCAAGCGTTTGGACGTTGTGTTCGGCATAAAAATGATTGGGGGAGTATTATTTTGTTAGAAGACAGAATGAACTCACAGTATTATGCGAAGCACTTGTCACAATGGGTCAAACGTGATTTGAAAGTTTATTCTGGTTTCGGTGATTTCGAAAGAAATTTGATGGCGTTCGTCAAGGATAAAGATAAATGTGAAGTGCCTGCATCCAATCAGCATCTAAACCTTTCCAAAATAATAAATGTAATTAATAAATCAAAAATCACAGACGTTATAAGCCCTGAAGCTCCAAGAGCCCCTCATCTCCATCCATATAAAATTGAGACATACCCATCACCTCAACAGCAGTTATCCGAGGTGGCTACTCAGAAAGTAACGATTTCTGAAATGGAAACGCAAATTGTTGTGGTAAATCAATCAGGAATTTTCCCTAGTGTTGCGGACATAACTGAAACTGAAAGAACATCATGTAAATTACAATCCTATTGTAAAAGTAAAGATATTCTTGATGAGGAAAATAGCAACAGTGGATTTGACGCATCTGATTTAGATTCTTCTCAAAATGAAATACTCGGACCAACTGATGATGAAAATGACTCCGATGATTATAACAACTACAACACTTTAACTGCCACCTCTACCCAATCTTCTAGTATCATCAAAAGATTGAGAAAATCTATTTATGTATCTTCGTAATCCAAATTGTTCAAATCAAAGTAAAATGGAATAATCTTGCAATGCCCAAATCTCATTTCTCAAGTGTGTTTCTATTTGAGTCATTATGTAATGATCTAATCTAATCAATCATACATTTAATTAATACGTTTCTGTGATTGTGTGTAAACTTAAATGTCTATTTTTTAAATTTAGTTCGCTTACGCTCTGTGAATAATGTATAATTATGTTTTTTAATTTAACTCGCTTACTCTGTGTTTATGTTACACTGTATTCATACATAGTTATTAAGTAATTATTTTGTGACTACCTTTACTTACCTTTTCGGCCTACTCACCACGGTGCGCAAAGTAGCCTATAATATACTTTTCTCATGATCTTACTTTTTGGTATTAATTGATTATTTGTAATGATCAACATCAAAATTCATTTGTAAATAAAAATTTCATGTTTAAAGTTGTAAAATCGCCAGAAAGTTGAAGTTCGTCATTCTCAGTTGTTACGAAAATTGTTTCCAATTCACATCGCTAAATCATAGTTTCTAATTATTACTTAACCTACAGCTAATTCTACGGTCTCCACATAGACTATTAATTAAAAAAAAGTGTTGGAGTACAATAATTGTAGGCACATGTTTTTCTCTGTCCTTAACATATTTTTAAGTCTTGACCGAATGACCGAGACAAATAAATTCATTTACTTACGTATAGCACAATACTAAATTGTAGTTATGCTAGCTACAGTGACATCCTGACTCTGACATCTTTTACTCTACCTATACGTAAACACACTGCACTACATAAGACTAAAATATTAACTCTGGGAAAACCTTGACTTTGACTGCATGATTAGCATGATTAGCCAAATAACAACAATAAATGTAGGATTTCCCTGTGGAACATTTGTAATTAATGATGATCGTCCGTCGTTCAGTTCCACACTTGTTGCATTCAGAGTTCAGAGATGATAATAATATAATTAATACTATGGTCTATTGATTCCTGCTCACCTTTCCAGCCCCATTCATAGTTACCCATACAGTTTGTGAACAGAACAAAGGTTTAAATGCATTGTAGAAAATTATTCATCATTTTCCTTCACGTGAACCATCACTGTCACCTTAATCAATGCGATAATTATTCATTTCCTATTCCCATAAAAATGACAAAATGACTACCAACCATTTACTAGAATAGTAGTGTCTAAAAGCACCACATTAAATAGGTCACAGGGTGAGGGTGGCACATGGCTAAACATTATGAATTTGGTCATTACTTTCCAATGCCTAAAATCCTAAACTAATTATAATATGGTGTACTATAAATGACAAGCAGTATGCAGAAAAGTAACAATAATCTCTAACGAAAGAATTCTTATCCGAAGAAAAAAGATTCCGAGATGCTGAAGTAAATTAGAACGTCACGATGTAGTTATATACTATTTATTTTTTGATGGAAGCTAATTTATTGGCAATCATATGATACCAAATGAAATCATCCATACGTTGCGTGTTGCGTCATGCTATATTGCCTATACTCTGTGCAAATCGCAAAATGATTATTCATGAAGGTCTAGAATGAATTAATGCAACAAAAACATGGGGATAAAGTACTTGATATACCATTTCAAGCATTGTAAGGGTGACAGGTAGTTACGAACAATAGAAATGCTAAAGATGTTACAGGAAAAATCAATAAGAATAGAAAAATGTACCCTGGGCCGGGCCGAGATAGTATCACGGTATCACCATCACCAGTATAACAGATTTCAATTTCATGCAAATAATTTGAGCATCTCTAGGATGTGGGGATTGGGGATAGATCCTATTTATCTGTCCACTATGTAATATTGGTTAAATAATACCTTTTGTGCTGCATTAAATAATTGCTGAATGCTGTAGTGTGTATTCCCAACAAATGCATATATTATTGCCAGTTGTATTGTATACTGTAAAACGATATAGTAAAATTGTGCTATGCTAATATATGCAATTGCCATATCGTGCTTCTGATTTGTGGCTATTCTAGTTCTAGTTCACAATCACCACACCAATGCCAATACGCAAAGACAGATTATGTGATGGATTTAATGTCACTAATTTTGGATTAGTACTTACACGTTTAATGATAGTGTGGATTATGTTCTACACAATAGGATCATTTTATTCAATCTACATCATCGACATTGTATAATTTACTTCCTTCCTTTATAGTATGTACACTCAAATAAATAGTTAGTTTAGAATGTATTGTAAGTCTAGCGCAATAAAGATTATATTATACTCTGACTGAACTGGTGTGGTCCTGAATCCTGAATGATCTTTGTTTTATTGCATCTGTGAATACAGTGTTCTGAATCTCTTTGTCGTTGGTAATCCAGTAACTATTGCGTGGTGTAGGTATTTAGTATATGAATGCAAATACCAATGCGTATAGAAACTTTCCATTGGAGATGGGGATGAGTCAACTTATTAGATGTCTAATCTGATACGTAGCGAATAGCAATTTGTATATATGATTGATGTTAAACTCTCTGTAATACCAGACTTATACATCTATCATATTATACTGAGGATTATTCTCAGAATGAGTTCCCATTCACCAAATGACAATGAATTTACCTGTTTCAGACAAAATGACAACATATTGCACCTTTCAGGACATTTTTTCCTTTATTTACTTCCGGTGAATGGTACAGAAATTGACTCTCATCATCTCTACCTTTATCCTTCTATGCGTGGGTTATGCAAATTTTCCTCATATTTTCTTTTGACATTGACTTTGTTTCGGAAATAATCACTTCAATCTATCAAAGCGGGACTAGAGTAACTTATATAAATAGAATCGATGCTACATGAACATTATTTAGTTTGGTCAGCAATCGGATTGTCACATTTGTCACATAGTCAGTTTACAAGTGAAAAGTTCATTATAGCAATCGAATAAAAAATTGTGTCAAAATATTGAATTTAATATGGAAATCTTAATTTTGAAAACGTATAGCGTATTAATTTTTACTCTTTTTACCCTGAACACTGTTTATGGGCACTGGACATTCGGTAATTATGACTGGAATAGCAGCACTTTTGAAGACAAAGCCCAAAATCAGTTTGGCCCTTTAGTTGATTATCTAGGTTGGATTGCATTTCGTTTGTGTAAATGTGTATCATAATCCATTTCATGTAAACATCAGAATTAAGAAAGGGTTTTATTACGATATAGGCATTCCACCAGTCCCGGGTTCAGAGTCCGTGAAAGCAGAACTATTACCAGGAGAAGTTATACCAGTTATAAAAGGACCTGAAGCATCAGAGATTCAGTTACAAAACTGCCAATGTACACCGAATAACCTGTGCGTAGACCCTCCTACAGACGGGGCTGGAATATTTGACCCTCGAATCGTCAATAGAGTAAATAATTCCAAAATATCTTACAAATTTTAATTTCAGTTCGCCCCAACCCAAATAATTTTCAATGTCCCATTTTCCACAAATGTAGCCCGCGTGCCCCACTGGAGAATCTTATTGCTGCTCTAATGTGGTACCGAAACCCATTCCAATTTGTGGCATATCTCAAACTATTGCAGTGCCAGGCTCTACACCTACAAATGGCCAAGTAAAACTCTCCTGTTCTCATTTTCGCTAATTTGAAACTAGCAAAATTAATTACAATCTTAATTCACTTGAACTTAACTTTTTATACTTAGTTTCATTTGAAGAAAAAAAGGTTTTTTTATTGCCTTCAAATAATGTTAATGTTAACTTTACAGTCAAAGTTTGGTGACAATCCTTGGGTGGCTATTATATTCGGTTCTGATGGTACATATTTCGGTGGAGGAACTCTAATTGACAGGTTACCTTATATAAGTTAAGTATATCTAACCCCGTTATTTTTATAAGCCCTAATAACCTAACTTGTTTTACTTTGTCCACAGTTTAAATGTCATTACTGCAGCTCATAAAATATTCAATAGGTAAAACACTTATTGCATCTATAAACCCTGTATTAGCAATTTTATTTAAATTTGAAATTTAAATATGTAGTCTAAAAATTGTTATTGTTGCATAGAAATCCGAGCAAGGTTCGATTAGGAGAATGGAACCTATCCAGTACCGCAGAGCCGTTCCCATACATTGAAGTTGGTATACAGGAGATTGTTAGACACGAAAGTTTCAACAGTGGCAATTTGCAAAACGATATTGCTATAATTAAATTGGCTAATCCTGTTGACTTATCTGCCTATCCCCATATAAAAGCAGCATGTTTGCCTGGCTCAGATCAAAGTGCTTCCTATGTCGGTCAAAGGTAAATTACGATATTATTTTTTCGCTTAACATCGTAACTATTTTCAGGAATTGGTTAAATACGAACAATACTATAGATCGATAAATGCAATTTTTAGGTGTCGGGTTGCTGGTTTTGGTTCAAACGCTTTCGGTACAGGCACATATCAAACAGTAATGAAGGAAGTAGATGTTCCAATAGTCCAAAGTGACACTTGTGAACAAAGATTGAGAAGCACGAGACTTGGAGGAGGTTTCATTTTAGACAAAACTAGTTTTCTTTGTGCTGGGGGCGAATGGGGGAAAGACGCTTGCACGGTAAGACTTAAAATCATCATCATCGGCGAAAATTTATAATTGTCCATTATTATCTTGAAAGTAACATTGTGCGAAATTGGTAAGTGTAGTAGCGTCATAAAGGTACGCAGTGAGCTTTGTACATACTTAAGTGTTTTAGAGTTCGAATGACTCAAGTTTTACTCATCTAATAAAGTTTTAATTGTCTGTGGCATACGTGGCTAAAATAATAAACCAAGGTCAAATATACGCCAAAATAAACAGCTTTAGTCACTGTGAGTTTTATTGCGTTTTAGGGTGACGGAGGTTCCCCTGTGGTGTGCAAATCAGCTTCCGGACAGTGGACTGCGGTTGGGTTGGTAGCTTGGGGAGTAGGTAATGTAATTAGCGTTTACAATTGACCTAATGACATAATATACTACATTTATAAGTGAAATTTGGTTTTAATTGCAATCTATACATTTTAAGGATGTGCTGAAGAAAATATTCCAGGGGTTTACGTTAACGTGGCTAACTATCGCAACTGGATAGATCTTAATAAAAAGAAATAATTTATTGCAATAAATAGCTTCGCCAATTCTAGGAAACTGAATAAGCATTTATAAATCATCCAAGTTTATTTCTTGATAATAAAATTTTTCTCTTAAAATACTACATGTTTAGTAATACTGAGCTATCGTATGTAATTTCATGGTAATATATTATCCGATACCAATTTTATGTGGAATGCTAACATGCTATTAATACCCACAAACATTGCCATTTTATAACATGTATTGTAATTATTTAGCTCCCTTGTACATAGTCTCATCATCCAACTTGTGAAATCGGTTACTAAAATTCTATAATACTTGGGTGCTTTAATGATAATCATTTAAACGCATACCCAAAAACAATTAATAATAGCAGGAAATATTTTATTGCATTTAATTAGTCCATTATAGTAACAAGAATTTTAAAATAAGAAGTTCTTATATAATACTAAATTGTTAGGTGTAAAGAATTTTACTACGACAGCAATGAATCAATTAATGTCTTGGGCGACAGTTCCCCATTTCTCCCATCAGGGGCTGATGACATCCATATCCTGTACAGCATTCTGCACCAAAATCGTCACTGCATTCTGCCCAGTGTCCTAAACACTAGATAAAACATTACTCGATTAAGAACTAGCATTTGGAAACAATTTGCAATTGTAAGTGAAGGAAGGACTCTTACCTGTCGCTTCTGTCTAATTTCTTGAGAGCCTTCATCTTCATAATCATTTCCTTGAACTAGAACTGACACGTAAAGAGCGAAAGCTAATAATGAGACAAAATAAAATCTCATCTTGCTGAATTATTATTTATGAAGGGCACTGCTTCGTCGTCAGTAATGCAATGTACAATTTTAGTATCGTATCGTAGAATCGTAGCAAAAGTCTTTGCCAAGGAAGTTTATTTATACTGTGACATTCAGCAAATAAGTGTCCCAAAATTAATTGCTACCTCATTATTTATGTGTGGTTATGCTTGGTTATGCATGGTTATTACAACCCCAAGTGCAAAACCAAATAGTTTCGAGAGCAAGAACACATCCGCTCCAGTTGATAAAGTCTGTGGGATAATTCCTACAAATGGAGTGACGAATAATGAGGTCAACAGGATGAAAATGAGAATTAAATATTCAAGTTTACAATTTTGGAGTAATCGAGTGATGCAGAGAACTATTCTTAGATTCAGACGAAAACCTTATTTAAAGTAGATATGCCCGAGGAAGATTTTTATAATTCCATAGAGAAGACATGATATTTCGAACATTTAAAAAATAATCGTACCTCGTTGCACAAAGTAATGAGTGGGCATTCCGAATATTTTAAGCTATAAGGAAGGATGGAAAGGATATACAAATATTTTGTTCTCTTGTGATTTTTGTACCAAGATGAAATAATAATAATTATTAAAACATACGAATAAACAATCTCATTTGAAATGCATGAACATCAATACGGATTTTATTTCATTTTTGAATATATTTGTAATCCATAAACATCAATATTTTTATATCTTTTCAAACAACAGTTATAGTATATAGTAGATAGCTGATAAATATATTTTCTTAGTTATATCAGAATCTTGGAAGCGAATGGTTTGTTAAATTAGAATACTATGCATACTTTTCTACTTTAATCGATATGTAAATTGTAGTCATTAGCTTTCGTATTCGCATATCGTTCTTTTAAAACTGACCACTTAAGTTAGAGGAAGCCAGGAAGTAGAGCGGAGACAGGAATTTGTTTCAAAGTTTCAGTTTAGATCAGGCCAGGAAAATATACTACTCGAAAAGTCTTTGGATTGGTTAGTGTAAAGATATGTTTGTAGTTTTCTTGTGGTCAGTACAGATTTTACTTTCTCGGAATGTTCAAGACAAAATCCAACAAATAAGTGCAAAATAAATTACATAATTATCATTTTCAAATTGCATCATGAGTAGTACATGTTAAGGATTGTACACACACAGGGAGAAAACTACACACATAAATAACATGATGAACAGTAAGTACGAAATCACTTCTACTTAACAACTAATAGAGTATGCTGACATTGTTAGTCTGTTGTACGAGGACAAATGTAATATTTAGATATCATGTAGCTGAATATGGATGATTACTTTAGGTGCATATAGTAAGTACTCAATTCACAATTCCATGAAATATCATTTCCACTTGGACTTAGAAACAAGATTTATGACTAATGACAATACTACACTTCACAACATCAATATATTATGGAGTGAAAAACATCAAGAAACATAGTCTCAAAATATCTAAATAATTATACTACGATACATAGAATGCTGACTAAATTAATTGAAGCATGGAAGTCTTGCATTATTCATCAGCAGCGTTTTCAGCTGCGGTGAGCATTTCCTTAAAACTAAAAGGACTAAACGCATATCCTTGCCCAGCATAGAATTTACTTTGGAACTCAACCCTGAAAAATTAAAGCATAAAATATTAATTTTATATATCGGATTGCATTCAATGTTACAAATAAATTTATTTTTGTATAGTGAGTATACAGTAAACAATTCATGTACCAATGAAGACGTAAAGTGTGCAAGAAAGCACTGAGACCTTCCATCAAAACTAAAATGCTCACAGTTAAAACTGCCCAAGCGGCAAAGATCGCCCAGAGGATAACACCTCCCCACCATTGTTCTTGAGCCAATCCAATGCTCATTACCATAGACCACAGAACTTCAGACAACTCTAAAAAACAGAAATTATAGATTTTAGTTTTTTAGATACTGTATTATATATATGTGTTGTAGGTATGTATGTTTATATATAGATGTAAATATGCTTATGATATTTGATATGTAGATATATATGTTTAGATACTGTAGTATAAATATTTTGACTTACGTGCATGAGCCAAACTCAGAGCCCATAAACGCAAGTAACTAGCCGTGTGACTAACAGATCCCAATACATACTCGATAGTATGAATCCCTTGATGAATCATGATTTCCGAAAACTCGAATTCTTCACCGTGTCCATGTCCGCCTCCACCTCCAGAAGGAGCTGGAATTGGTGGTGCAACTACATTATTATCATCGGGGGAACTTGAATCTGTATTTTGCCCAGTTTCCAAATCTGAATTTGTGTTTTCTAATTTTCGATGAGTAGCTCCAGCTTCTTTCTTAGCATTCTGAGAGCGTAATACCAATGGTTTCATCAGTAGCATCCAAGGTACACACAAAAGGGCAATTACTACTAAAACTTTCTGTAAAATTTCTTGTCCTTCAAACATAAACGGATTACAGTCGCCTTTTTCACCCCCTTTAAAAAGAACCATATTTATGAAGGTAATGAGGATGGATGGTGCGCAATGCTCGTCAAACTTTTCGTCAGCTGAAAATAGAAAAAATCATCTTTTTTAATGCATCTTAAACGTTTTCATAAAACAACATTTATATGAAAATAAAACAACTATTACCCATTCGAGCTCCGTAATTGATCCATTTGTGGAATACCAAAATGCACAGGTACAAGAAGAGGAACAACATAAAAATAAGTTGAGGAATGAATTCGGCGACAATGTTAATGTACCTTCGGAAGTGGATGTGATTCCAAAGTGACAACATTACCCCAAACAACATGTGGCATACTCCGGTGATTATACTGATTTTCATTTTGTACGCATTCAAAAACGCAATTTTATTTTCAGCCACCTGCCATTTTACAACATATTATATTACACCATAAACCACAATTTATTACTGCAATGCAGTCTCTTTAATATCAAAACGGTCTTCCTAATAGTTATTTAACTTTTTCGTACCTGCCATACTGGATCAACTCCTATTGGATACGGATAATCCCAAGACGATGTTCTCGGATCAAGCATGAGTTCCTTTTCAGTCGCTAATTCGTGATTGGAGTGTTGGGTTTTGTTAACATACCAATATGACCCGAATATGTTCAAAGATTTTGAGAACACGTCATTGTAAATGATTCCCGTATAGAATGAAAATATCCCCATTAATAGAATGATGTAGCGGCCTCCGAAGAAAATGATCCATATCTATAAATCAATGCAGGTTCAGGTTGTTTTAAAATTTACAAAGTTTCCTCACCCTACCCAAATAGAAATAACTCTACCTCGTTTTTACTCTTGCTTTGACTCAATTTAGCCTCCTTGATAACCATCCACGCTCCAAATAGCAACATTATCAATGAATGACCAGCATCGCCAAACATAACGGCAAAAAGGAACGGGAATGTTATACAAGTATATGGAGCAGGATTGACTTCTCGGTACGAGGCGATTCCGTAAGCATCGACCAAATTCTGGAAACCCCGAGTAAATTTATTCAATCTATTGTAAGTTGGTGGATCCTCATTGGTTTGCATTCGATTCAGAATAGGCGGAACAGAAGACCCAGCTCTTTCCTAGGTTTGACAATTCATAAATTATTGAAGAACAACATATAAAGTAAATTCATACTTATGCCATGGTTTTAAATTGTTAATTACAGTTCCACGCCTGAGAGCCATATGGATATTCTCCAAATCTGCCACAGGAACCCAGCATTCAGCAATTAAACATTTCTCAGTCACATCTAAGTTGAACAAATTAAGGGTGTGGTAAATAGCTTTGATCTTTCTGACTTTGATGAACCAGTTTTTAATGAGCTTGGAAGCAGACACAAGTACTCGATGACGATGGTCATTAGTTTGGCTGAGAACCTAAAGAACATACAAATTAACTACCAAAATAAATAATAAATGTAGAACGTAATTAAAAGAAGCAGATTAGCAAAATAATTTACTGTATTTAAATCTTCAATCCGGGTCATCACACCGATTGCCATTTCGCGACGATCTGCTGGTGTTTCAGGACAAGGATACAATGTAGCCCGAAAACCTTCGCATATTTTCTTGACTCTTGATTTTAATTGCTCTCCTTGAAAGAAAATAATGAAAACGGTTTTGTAGACTTGATCCCCCTAAAGGAAGACAAACATAAAATAAATTAGAAATTGACCAAAGATATTTTGGATGGATTTACATACGAAAAGATACATAATACATACTGTTGCTGGTTCCTCTAAGGGTGTTTCAATTTCCGCTTGACGAAGGAAGACATTTCCTCGGCAAGCACGCCACAACATTCTTTCAAAAGCAGGAAGACGCTCGCGAAGAATAACTCCCGCAACAAAACTGGACATTAGAAAATCAAATTAGTTTTTGAAAAACCTTATTCTAAATGCAATGCCATTGTGTGTACGTTTAAGGTTAAAAGTTCAGACAAGTCCAAAAGACTAACACATAAAAAATTAAGTTTCCATTCACTTTCTTGCAGACAATTAAATAGTTAAAAAAGAACATTAGTATGTAAAGGATATAAAACATCTCATGAGATAATATCATAGCGAAAGAAGAAAACAATGTGTACGTGACGTGTGTACATGTAAATTGATTACACATTAAGAGCTTCCCACATAAAATATCGGTTGGTTTGGTTTGGTGGTGGTTACATTCAGTTTTACAATGAACAACATACTACGACACATAATATTGTTAGTATATTCCTTCCACATTTAATTGATCACGGAGAGTAGTTTAACAAAGAACAGATTTTTACTGTGCCCATCTATCACAAATAATAAATCTATGAACTCACCCCAATTGAGCAGGAGCGGACATACCAGGTGCGATACGTCCTGAAAAATTTGTCTCTTCAAGAATTCTACTGCTTTCAGCTCCAGCTGCACTTTGACCGTCGCTTTCACGCTTTTATAAATTTACCACACAAATGTTTACAAATTCTAGAATTACGCTCCCCTGTAAGGTTTGTAACTCTCTACACACAATAACTGTTAATAACATTTTGTATCATCACTAAACTAAAACTAAAGGCAGTTCAGGATTTGAACCTTTTTGCTTAATTGCTTGTCAACTACATGCTTTTGGCTTTAAATCACTACATCAGCTAATTGACCTTAATGCTAATGCGTTTGTAGCAATCCAGTCAAATGATTACCACAAACACACTTGAAATATAAGCAGAAGAGCATTTTTCTAAACTAAAACATCTTTTATGCAACTAAACATTTCTAGTTTGTTATTCACATTTTAAACATTTATAACGAAGAAAATGGCACGGAAAATGCAACTGCCGAATCAGAAAACATAAAACTAGATATGAAATGATTCAGCAACAGCAGTCAGCTTTAGCATTTTCAGCAGTTGATTTCGCAAGCCTCCTCACAAGAATTTGGCAATTTAACCCCATTGAGTTGCAATGAGCACGAATACTAGTGATCCACAGTTTAGCAAACTAAAAGTGTTCTATGCCACGGAATGAAGAGTGAAGACTGCAATTTTAGTTTTCTCGGAAAACTTTTAAGTTATTAGTCACATAGTCACATATAGGTAGTCACATCTTACAACTACGACATTTACATACCTACTGAAAGTGTGGAAATTACCAATCTAACATCTAAATGCGACTAAAAGAATTGCACATATACCATAACCTGCGGAATTAGTTTGTAGTTGTAAACGTTAACATTTTTAGTAACAGTTCTAAATTATAATCGTTGTTAACTAATTAACTTTAACTACGATTATAACTTCACTATTTTTACACTTAAGTTAAAATTAGTTAGGTGTGTGTCAAGTGTCAATAGTATTGAGATAAGATAACATTAATTAATTTTGCTACATAATAGTTTTCGTTGTTGTAACCGCCACCAGTTTGAGATTTTAAAGTTAAATTGTTAAGGTTCAGGAATTAAAAGTTAAGTAAAATGGCTCAGTTGAGTCGAAAGAAAGTGAAAATTTCTTTACTCGCATAAAAAGGAATTGATAAAGAGTGCAATGCAAAGCAATGTTTCTTGGGAAGATGTTTCCATTTGTTCAAAATGTTTATAATGAATTTTTACCCCAATTTCATTGTAGGTAGATGACCTCGACTAAGTCCTTCTTCTGAAAGTAACCCAACCGTTTCGTCATGTTCGGGAGACGATACGTGCGACTCGCCGCCAACGATATGAGAAGGTGACCCACCGCCTGTGGCTGTTCCCATCTAACAAGTTTGTTTATATGCACCCCAACAACACAGTCAATTACGTAAGACAGTTCCAGAAAGTTGTTTAAGGGCATTAAATAAGTAGTGAAAAAATTGTTCATTTAAAATCAAAAATGCACGACATAATTTTAAAGATAGGTCATTTGAAAAGTCAAAATAAAAAATAGAAATATGTACAATTGGTTTAGAGTTAGAGGGGGCATGCAAATTAATTGGTATAGACAAATTAAGTAAATATCCTTGTTGCATACTTTACATGTTACATATAAATTACATTACAGTGTACATTCAATTTACATTGCATAAAATTAAGGTTACAGATGCTGTACACTACATATTGTACATATAGACAAAAATGTGCAACATATATACAGTATATATATTGACGACAGTATTTCTGTAGTCTGTCACTGAAAGTAACTTGAGATGCAATAATATAGGTTAGGTGTTTTCTCATATTTCCAACATTTTTAATGTGTATTGAAAAGATAAAAAAAGTTTTCAAATACTAATTAATATTCAATTCGTTTGTTAAAATACTTACAACTTACTTATATCACTCCAAGTCATTTCAGCATTTCACAAATCGTATACTTACACATAAACGTCTACACATGCTACGGTTGGTAATTTATAATACCGTGATTACAATTACAATTAAGTACAACCTCATGCAATTGTCAAGCCAAAAGCAGTGTTAGTTTCCATGCAGGACCTGTCTCATTGGTTTTATCCTCAACAGAATGGAAAACGGAAGAAATAAAGCTCACTGTTCAGTAATTTGATTCAGTAGTAATATACATCAGAAACGATTAGGCAATAAATCCCACAATTGTATGTTTGTGGTATGGTAGCTGTTTGTAAGATTTTAGTCATAGAGAGATGAAAATAAAGCTAATTATTAGTTCTTAATTGCCCTAATATTGTAGCTCTTCTAGCACTGGCCTAGTTAAACTATGGTATTTACAGCCAAGAAGCAAAATTACTCTAAATATATGTACACATCTGAAGGATTTCAGACAAGCTATGAATATATTTTTTGTAGAGGTGTTTATAAAAATGGTAAGCAAAAGAACGTAACTGACCTCATCGAAAAATGTTTGTGTTTTCCGTAAAATGTGTCTCAATTCTGTCAAATCGAGATAGTTTCTTTTTAGAGCTTCAGCATTTTGATTAACTTCGCGTAGTTCATTCTCCAATTTTTCAAAAGCTGCCTGAAAGTAACATATTTAGGTATTCGTGATATTACTTATTTTTATATGCCATTTTAAGAAACCTGCACCACAAAAAATTGCTATACAAATACCTCAAGGTCGATCATTTCCCTGGGTTGAGGTGCATCTGGATTTTCCCCAGTGTCCAACATTGGGATTCCTTCTTTCTTAATTTCTTTTTCAAGATAGCGTAATTTCCGTTCCATTTCATCGCATCGTCGAACTTCGTTGACAAACTTTCGTTGAAAAGCATTGACATCCGGATTTAGCTGTTAAAAAAATTCCAGTATTAGTTGAGAATAATTTTATTTAATTCCTAATTTGAAACTTACATCTCTAAATTGAGCCAGGCCCAACTCCCCCAGTTCACTGACACAAGCGTAAGACGCTTCAGATTGAAGGAAGAGTTGACACAGGGTCATCTCCTCACTTTGGAAGAGAGACATTTTGGCAGTTGAAAAGTGTACTTGTTTTTATTTACAAGTTTGCCAAATTATTTAAACGAAAAAACATCTACAAAATAGAATATTTCTGGAATCAATATGGAATATGGAATGATCTAAAAAAAGTATAGCAAGATCTACTTTTCGACAAATATTGACTTCACAAAATATAGCTGCGACCAAAACTGAATAATTTCCTTCAGCTAAAGTTAAAGACAACACCCCATTTATGTTAATAAGTCTATAATAATGTTTGTTTGTCTTTTCCTGTACTGAAGCACAGTTACACTCCCAATAAATGCACTTAACTGCTATTCATTTATGCGTAATGTGGTAGATCTCTGTCACCAACTGGCGATAAGTTGTATGTATGTGAATGTACAAACTCACACACTTCAGAGTTCTACTACGGTGAGTAAAACCACTCGTGATACTAGGACGGGAAACGAATACATGAGCATATGCTGCTGAACTAATAATTACCATAAGGAGGAATGAGGAGCAGAAAGGTGAGGGATCGGCGAAAACCTTGAGTCTCTTCAATGCATTATTCGAGTATGTAACTATCCTTTAATGTATTCTAATCTCAACTCAAACATCTGCTGGAGTCTGAACTGAGAATCTGGACCTAATCTCTAGATTATTATTACAAAAGGCTATTATGGTGTAGTTGCACAGCTTCTGTCTCTAACTATACAGTTTTTGTAATTCCAAAAACGAGCATGTCATTGTATGACTTTCCCAACTAAATTATATGCATTTTTGAATTAGGTATGATACGATAGTGTAATATTACTAATTTTAATTATTCAATATTGTATGACAACTTTATTATTGTTTTTTACGCAAATACTTAAGCGCTTGAACTGGTACGTAATTTAGTTTTCTATACACAGGATTGGCTTTTAAACTATTGTTCATTCATTCATGCTAAATATATACTTTTCTAATGTTATGCTATTATTCAAAATAAAGAGTTACCGTTCGAGTTGAATAAAACAGAATGAAAATAGAATACATCCACTGCCATTTTTTCTCAAGCAATTAAAGTATAGTTACAAAATTTCTTGAAAACTGCTAGGAATGTGAGGATAGCGATTCCAGATCTCTTTGAATTCATGAAAAGACAATTCACTTTTGAAATAGGTCTCTGTATTGAAATTAGCGAAAGCATCACCCGGTCGCTGCGAGGAGGTTGCTGCAGTTATTAATTGCAGTGACTGTAAAATAAAATCCAAAAATTATTATTAAAATTTTTAAACAGCTAAAGATATAGTAATAATATTATGGTTCCGAGAAAAAAATGGGTAAACTGTAAAATACAATTCAAATTCAATTCTATTTAAATTCAAATCGTATACATACCAAATATACTGAAAACCATATTTTACTCATTCAAACAAAATCATTTTTAATTATTGTGGAATATCTTTACATGAACTTTTCTGACAGCTTGCATGAAATCTTCTCTTTTCAAACTAAAGTTTGCGGCAACCTTTTCAACATCCTTAAACAATACTTTAGGTTGCCACGCCTGTTGGGTATTATTTTGAATCTGCTTGAAGATGGCAAGTAACTGGAACCATTACATAAAGTTATTATAAAACAGTACATTTCATAATACATATAGCATCTCTGTAATTTTCAATTTATTCATCAAAAATTCAAAATACTATTTTACCACAAGTAATTCAATTGTCGACAAATCTAAGGCCATTCGTACTTTAGATGACACTGGAAACATTTGATCATACACAGTTTGGTAGTCGGATTCCTTGAGGTCATAATCAACAATCAACATTACGGTGTACTGAAACAAATAATACTTCGCTATATACTTCTATTTCAGTGACAAAAAAGAAAAAAATTGTTTTTCGAATGTTTTAGTTTGGGAAACAAGTACGGCTCCACCTAGCTTCTGGCTTTAAAATGATTAGTACGAACTTAAATAAAAGTTTTAATGAAAAATCAACTATTTAAGGTACGTCGGTACCCCCACCAAGCATCTAGCGGAACTTGCTATGAACTCGATCAATTTACATTGAGTTGAGTACAAAAACATTCAAATTTTATTTATTCATCATTTTGGTCATAAC
>JABASH010001089.1:0-29635 GCA_019776445.1 Tomocerus maximus
TTAGGACGCACTGTCTTATCCGTCCCAGAAGTACAGCATTCAATTTGTCTTTCTTTTTCGTTATATTTCATTGTCAACTCCCCTATTCAACAAATTAAATATACTTTTCACCTTACCATTACATAATATGCTTATAAGTCCTTGCTACATATGTCTGGGCTCAGAACAACACTTCGTACAGATAGCAAAATATTTTGCAGTAAAGTAAAGACAAATTTGTTTTATATGGGTTATATGAGTCATGATCAGTAATGATTTTACCTAGTGGTTTGTGATTGGTATCGGTAGCAGCTGAAAATATAAATGACATGTTTTAGGATTTGGTATTGAATACGGATAATTCTTTAAAACTGAATTGGTAATGTTGATAACTATTTTTTTTAGTAGTATATATTTTTTCTTACGATCTGATTTAGCCAAATGGAACTTCATCGTCTTCAGCGATTCCTTAAATAATCCTTGACAGAAGTACATTCCCCATGGTCCTTCACTTTTTCCTTCCCATTTGTAACGGAAGCCAATTTTTGGGTCGTATTTTAATACTTCGCTTTTTTCAGTACTAATGCCAATTTTGACTGGTTCCTGCATTTATTCGATGATTTCTTACAAGCTATAACATATAACAGTTAAGTTGGAAAAAAGAACTTTTCTTACGGAAGATTCATTTTTGAACAGGGTTATAACAGTTTCCTTGATTGAAATTGCACAAGGAAATATTATCCAGGGTGATTGCGTTTCATTTTGTTCCGAAGACCAAATTATAGTAGTGATATTATTTGAGTCTGTTGTCGGCCCGTCAAGGAATAGTCTGGATTTGCCTTCATGAATTTGCATACAATATACATTATACAACTAAGCGCCAAAATGCTTGAGCCGATTGGCAAAAACTTGACATTGTATTTGAGCATTCGTTTATATAGGTACTATAGTGCATTATTGCTTAATTAATTACCTGGAACAAATAGGTAAATAGAAGTCTGCAAATTAGGATTCTCGATGCTTTGGCACGAATAATTCCCAGTCTGTTTCCTGTCTGTATGAGTAAATGTCACGGTAGAGGAAAACCGGTAAGTTTCCACATTGGTAAAATCTGGAGCTTGCCGATATGTTTGTACATGTACTGCTGGGCTCTGCAAATGAATAAATGACAAAATCCATATCACAACACATATAGGTAATAAGGAAATAACATTCAATCGCTAAGCGTGTGGCCAAAATCATTCAGAAATCGGAACAGCAATTAAATGGAGCAAGCATTAACTCATTCATATTCATTGTCGAGTAAATGATCGTAATCAATCTCATTAAGACCTTGTTTTATGACTCCAGCCTTTTATTTGTGCCTTTGATTGACTTTAGGTAGAAAAACATTATTTAGTTATCAGAAGTATGTAACACATGGAATTATTTATTATATGGGTATACTATTCTTTATGCAACCGTTTGTAATGAGTCATTCATAAATATCGAAAAATCATATTCAATTAGTTGAAATAACTCACCCCAGGTCCGGAGTACGTCCAGTGTACAGGATAGCTGGCATTGCAGTCCAATTCTATAGATTTTCCTTCCCATATATGATCTTCAAAACAATTATGAAAATTAATAAAATACTTTTGCTTATGCTGCACTGCATTCCTAAGATAGCAAATTATTGGTTTTAAGAACCATGGAAGGACTCACTCCTAAAGGGACTTACAACTAAAGGACTCCTAATGGCCTAAGGCTAGCTACTGAAATACTTGTAATGTTCAGCTCTAGGACATGCTTATTTGCTTTGCAAATATCACAGATTGAAATTGAAAATTGCTTATTTGCTATTTAGTAATAAAGATTTTAAATAAAATTCAATTGCTAATTGAGGACATACTGAAGAATTAACTAAAGGTAAACTTCTCAAGTAGCTCAATTTGGACAGGATCTACTTTCAGGAGTCATTTAGGAGTATTTCAGGAGTAATCTCCTCTAAGGATTCGAAATCGGCACTGAACTTCAAATTATTATTCCAAAAGTTCAATAAAATCATATATTTTCAGAAGTAATATCTTTAAGTACCTGTTACATCTAGAAATGGAAGAGTAGCGTCAGAATTTTCAGTTTCACTAATGACTTTGACAATTTTTCCTGCAAAATTCTTTTCATAGACCCCAATAGCAGGGGTATCTTGTGAAACAGACACGCAATTAATGTAAGTGAACCAATGCGCAGCCAAAAGGCATGCAATAAGCCTGAGAGACGTGTTGTACATTTCAAAACTGTTGGAAAATAATGACTCACTTATCTCTCTCTCTAAACCTCTGGATCCTGACCCAACAACTTACGTTACGTTTCTGCACAAAACGAAGTAAAGGAAAACTGAAAGCGAAAACTTCTACAAATGCAAAGGTAAAAATAATTCCACTTCGTGATCGTGACTCGGAGTTTCTTTTTAACACGATAATTTGATAGTCAACTTGTTTACTTTTTAAGTGGATAGAGATTTTTTTCGAAGATAGGCCTGTGACGTGAGTCTGTTCCTTTAAATTGAACTGGAATGTATTAAAAGAACGACCAAGTCTTTCCTTTCTTCGTTGTCTATATCTTATCTTTCAAAAAGTTGCTAACCAATGAAATATTCTTTGATTTTATTGAAGTCTATGCTGTGGGAGTGCAGAAAATGTTAATTCTTGTTTAAATAATTGTACACAATAAATGGAAAATTCACGATTGTTTCTTATCTTATTTTAACCCCCAGAATTCCACGAATGATTAATAGCAAAGGATAGTTGAAGTAGTTTTCGGGGATATTGTCAATTTGTCAATGACCGTGATTTTATCCAGAGCCTGTTCTTTTATAAATGACTCAACAACAATCAATATTCAGAATGACGATTAGTTTGTGTTGATTAATGCACTGAACAAAGAGATAGCTTCAAAGTTACTATCTGCATGTTTGCAAGAACTAGGATGAAATGGAAGAAAATTCCTTCGTCACAGATATTTTATTGCGAAGCATAATTCCTTTCGAATGTGTTTTGCTATGTAGTTCGTAGATTTGTAGTGCACAAGTGGAAATATAGCAAAGAGAGGATCAAGTTAGAAGGTAGTTCATCTGGACTTACACCGCATTAGCAATAGCTATATGGGTAATAGGTATTAAGTCCTACCAAACATTAAGTTAAGTGAGTTTGTAAGATTTTTATGGTGGAGATTCATTTGTATGGATGATTCCTGGTATTGCCGACTCTCCTATCTCCGCCGTTCACTCATTCAAGCAGAACTTGCATGAAACAGCAATTACAAATTACAATAGAATAAATAAATATTTATTTTCGTTTCTCTGTGCACGTATATGGATGTGCTTTAATCCTTTGGTTTTAGCCTTATATCACTCTGTTTCCAGATCCGACAGTTTGCATGCAATGCGAAATGCAATACATGCCTCATAAAGTACCTGTTCTCGTTTTGTGCAGAATAACAACTCAACTGAACCAACCTATACTGTCTGACTGCTATTCATGATGCCTACTAATTCATTCTCTTGTGATTTGTGAATCCATGAATGACGAATTAAATGCAACTTTACCTATGTAACATTTTGTTGACTGCATATAACTTTTTTGCTGTAACATTGTATTATCCAACTTGACTAACTGGTAACATGCATAGTGACAATAACACTGTCATTCCATGTTTTTACCAAAGTTTATACCTGAACAACTATGATATTGCTGCACAAAAGATGCTAAATGAATGTTTAGGCGTTGGCGGCGTTGGCGCTTTTGCCTGGATATGTTGTTAGATCATACAAAAATGAATGAGATTTATAAAATAATATTTTCAGCAATTTTTGAAGCACTACATATACAAAACAGTGCAATTGTGAATTCAGTAGTTAGAGCTAATAATTCAGGGATTATGGCCTTATAAACATTTAAATGTATGGGTTTATGTCATATGTAAAAGGTTATGTACATCTAACACACACACACACACATACACCGCATGCATACATCGAATAATTATTCATATCACTTCACGTAGGGACGGATGTGCCAATTTAATTATGTGTCTGTTATAGGATTTGCCAGATCTAAATGGCAAGCTTCTGAATATAAAGGCTTCTATAGGCCCTGGGGTGAAATTCTATGTCCACTATTATTATACTAAGCACAATGTTGCAAAAACAATAAAATGTTGGTTTTCTTCGTCAGAAAAATGCTAAAATTGATATCTCCATTGTCATTGTAATTTCTTATTGTTTATTCTTGGACAATTATGACAAATAGGTGGTCTGCAGAATCTAGAAACAATTACCTAGTAAAGCAAGGTTTATCTACACCAGGTTGCCCAGTACGGGGGTTTACCATTTAAAAATTCACTTCTGGAGAACTAATCCTATAACCTATAGTAACGCTCTAATTTTGTATTGCATGGAGCAAGCAGTGGAGAACAAATTATAGGATTTGTTCTCCAGCGTGAAAAAAATGAATTTTTCAAATGAAAACTCTCGCTTCGGGCAACCTGTTACCACAGAACGTCTCTATAACAACCTTGCTAGTAAAGTATCCCTGCATAATTATTAGATAATGGACTAATTTATAAACAATCTATCTCAAGAACGACCATACGATTAGCACAGAAAATCATTTAGAAGCTATTCGTCCGCATTGTTGCCTCTTACTTATGATAATCTGATAAACTATTCTGGGCTACACTTTTAGTAAGTTAGGTTGAAGTAAAAATATCAACAGCTAATTTTATTCAAAAAGATTCCAATGTTTATAGTCTGTGTCTGCATTCTTTGCTAATCTTTGTATCTCGTCTTGAATTTGAAGTTTTATTCATCATCATTCATCCTTCTTCACATGCTTCTATTTTAAACTATGATACCCTAGCTGTGACGAAACACAAGGTTTCTTCAGACAACGAAAATACTCCGTGTATTGGACTAAAAATAGACTATACAATTTTAACCACCTTAATCGAGTTTTAAAAAGTATGATTACGATTACAGAATTACGCAATGCAAGATTATTACAATCCATAGTAAACATTATTGTCCTGGGTAAACACGCAGACTGGTTAGTAAAGGAGAATGAGATGCCGGATGAGATGAATTTTATTCCAGTTCCAAGGGGAGGAGATCTTCCCTAGTTGTACGTTGAACTTCCAAGTTTATTCTATTTAGTTTCAAGGTAAGGAGATCTCTCTGAGTTGCACATTGAACTTCGAATTTTATTCCAGATCCAAGGGGAGGAGATCTTCCCGAGTTGTTCGTTGAACTTCAAATTTTATTCCAGTTTCAAGGGAGGGAGATCTCTCTGAGTTGCACGTTCAACTTCGAATTTTATTCTAGTTTCAAGGGAGGGAGATCTCCCTGAGTTGCACTTTGAACTTCGAGATCCCCCCGAGTTGCACGCTGAACTTCGAATTTTATTCCAGTTTCAAGGGTGGGAGATCTCTCTGAGTTGCACATTGAACTTCGAATTTTATTCCAGTTTCAAGGGAGGGAGATCTCTCTGAGTTGCACGTTGAACTTCGAGATCTCCCCGAGTTGTACGCTGAACTTCGAATTTTATTCCAGTTTCAAGGGAGGGAGATCTCTCTGAGTTGCACGTTGAACTTCGAGTTTTATCTTATATTAGTTACATGGGAAGATCTCTGCCAGGCACACACTGATAACTGAAATCTCTAAATTTGAATATTGAAACTGCTTTCTCCAATTTTCTTTGTTTTCGAAAAGTATTTAAGACGAGAAAATTTCAAATGGAAGTCATTCAGCAGAGTGATTTCGTCGAGAAAACTTCTCTCTTTCACTCTCCACCCTCTCTTTCTCGTTCTCAAACTCTCCCCTGGGCCCTTCATCAACTGAGTCACCATGGACCGCTCCCGAAGCAGATATGAAGACTTGCTGTCATTGTCAACTCCAAAACCAGAAGACTCTGCAGATGATTTTGCTTGTAATCTCCCATGGATTTTGACTATTCTGGATGAAAAGGAGGCAGACGCACCAGAGCGACAACTGAAAAAGTCCGAACCCAAAAAAGAAGTAAAATACTGTTATTCTCTTCCACAATGTCATTTTGGTTCTTACTAATTGTTAAATATTTTGAAGATGGTAAAAGCGAATATTATTGTTTAACTTTTGTTTTATGCTTTCCCTTCTATTCATAGTATTTTGCGGAGCCCGGAAACAGCTTCTCCAGTCTATTCTACAATAACTCTATTCTGGATCAAGGTCCCTCAAGTCCTTCCTTCGGTATTGAGAACGAACAGAACCAGGACTCTTCAAATCAGCAGATAATGAGCCTTCTTGAAGCTTCTGCAGAAGCGGCGAAAAATTCTTTCGACCTGGAGAGGAGCAGCTACAACATTTTTTCCGACGACCGATGGTACCCCAATACATTCAACTCATCTCAGGTCAAGCCTTCCTGGTTGGTTTCCTGCTACTCACCTCTGTCAACCCAAATCTTTGGCAATATCTTCTTCTTCATCGATGGCGGAGGAGACAGCTGGAGTCCTTCAACGACAATGAAGACTAGCTGTGTGGATAGCAATAATACTCCGATCCCAGTTGAGATGACCAAAGAAAACCTGCCGGATTCTAATCGCTACGTATGCACATTCTACGCCCCAACTCCCGGATGCTACACCGTGACGGTCTGCGATGGTGTTCTTAGTTTCCACATCAAAGGAAGTCCTCTCGTTATTCCTGTCACCAGAAATTACAAAATGTACTCGACCTGGAAGAAATCACGGGTATTCTACAGCAAAGCAATCAAACCATGGGGAATTGCTTACTGCTCATCCACCAATAGAGTAAGAATCATTATTTTGATTTTATCACAGAAAAAATAATTTTTAATCAGTAGTGTGCAAATATCGATCTATATTCCATAAAACTTCTGTTGAATCGCTTCCAGGTGTATGTAACTGATCGGGATGCTCATCAAATTATCATCTACCACGAAGATGGCCTACTGGACAAATGTTTCGGGAAGAATGGCAGTAAACCGGGTGAATTGTATCGTCCAACTGGAATTGCTGTGGACAATCTCACTCAACGACTCATCATCACTGACAAAGATAATCATCGCATCAGCATCTACACTTTGGATGGCCAATTCATCTCCTGTTTCGGTAAAAAAGGATACAAAAATGGAGAATTCACCTACCCGTGGGGCGTCGCTGTGTCTCCGAAGGACAGTACCATCGCTGTTGCCGACTCCCGCAATCATCGTCTTCAAATTTTCGACTACTTCGGAAACTTTCTTCGCAAGTACAGCGCTTTCGAAACCAACCCATTTGAATTCAAAACGGTATTCAATTACCCTCGAGGTATTTCATTTGACAAAGATGGTAAGCTCATTTCTATTAATTGAAAACTGTCCAATATTTAATTTCTTGAGCTCCGAAATAAATTTTGCTTTCTTTTCTGAACAGGAGAAAATATCTACGTCACAGACTTCAACATTCAAACCATCTTCAAATTTAACCTCGACCTTACCGAAAAGAGCATTATACTACCAACCGGGATTCATCTCTGCCGCCCCCAGGGAATTGCAATCGATTTGGTCGGAAATTTTCTTATCTGTGACTCCCGAAATAACTGTATTCGAGTTATCAGTCCCGGAGGCGAGCACATTTCATCAATAGTCGGACACTCAACCAATTCCTTCATGTATCCGCAAGATTTGACAATCACCTCCACTGGGGATATCATCGTCGTGGATAACTACTCAACCGTTCACATCTTATAATTTGTATATTTACTCAGAATTTTTATTTTTACAATGATACTATTGTTGACTTCGTTAAATCTATCTGATTATTATAACTAACCACTAGAATATCTAGAATTTGCATTTTCCAATGATGTATGTACTAATAAGTTAATTTTTGCCATTTGCGTGTTCATTCGCACTTTTCTGTACCATAAAATGTTGTTACAGTATTACCATACATTACATTATACTTTATGTTGGTATTTCTAATAAATATTGCTATTTCTTTAGATTCTCCAGCAGATTTGTAGAATACAAATCGTTCATTTTATCACCCCAAATAATCAGAGTATACAATAGGTTCAAAATTCATTCATGTTTATGTAAAAATTTTCTTAGGGATAATTGTTTTGCATACTGTGCTACTATCTTCGGACATGGAAGTTTTGGTTTTTCCGTCTTTGCGTTGGAATACATAATGGTTTTATGCTTCTGTTACGCAGCTAACCAAACCTATGCGCTATACCACCATATCATATTTAGAAATAGAATTAGGGGTTTTCATTTTCATACAGATCAATTCCGAAAAAGATATTATACATGAAAAACTATTATGCTAGTGAAGAATCTGTAGGTTTAACGGTTTAAAGTTTATTTACATGCTAATCATTAGGATATACACCGAATCTGTAATCGTAATATATCTGTAATAGTCACTACAATATTTCTAGCATTTTGGTTTAGTTAACGCATTTACTAATCTACCTTTTTGGCTGTAGCGGTTTGTGTAATGATAAAATGTAACTAGTGATAATTTAACGATAACTTTAATGCCATAATGATTGGACACACAGGTTGATGTTAGGTAACTCAAACAAACCAAAATATTTGTCTTAATTTATGTCATTTAAGCAACTTGTACAAACAGTTAATTAAATTAAGTTTCTTGGAAAGCACTAAACAGTAAATGTAATTAGAAAGAAATCATAACAATAATTTGATGTTAATTGAGTGAAGAATGTAAATAGTCACACATTACACAAATTACATGGGCAGAAGTTCAAAATCCTTACACTTTGATAAAATATTCTTATTAGAGATATAATATAGATTAATGGACAGTGATTTCCAATAAACAAAAACTCTGAACTGAAATTCAAGTACAGGATTTTCTGAAAAGTCATCATAGTCATCAAACATAAGTTAACTTAGAAAACTGCATACAGAAAGAATTAGAATAATATAATATATGCAATAATAGTAAATGCTGTACATTCCAAGTAGTATAATAATGCCAGGATGGCACTTTGATAGAAATCTAGTAAAATACGTAGGGATTTATCTAACATTTACATTTGCTTGTCACTGTCTCGCCCTGGGAATTACGTGCTGTTGTTAGTTGTGTCCAGAGGGACCATAGGTTCCTGCACATCTTTTTCTTTGTTGTTGATCGTGGCCTCCGCCCTTCTTCGACAAACAAGACGAACTTTTTGAACAATGAACACAAGTAATATGACTGTCACAAAAGCGACTACTAGGATAACCGCGGCTGTAAAACGATCATCAAAAATAATTAGTATCATAATTATCCACATCCCTAATGTCAGTATTTATTACATACTTTCTCAAATCTACATAGACATAATATGGAATTTACCAATTTTGAGATAGCCAACATAGGCCGGTGAGTCTTGGCAATCATTCGGTTCCAAAAGGGCCTTTTGGCCTTCACGAAGAAAGTCTGGGATATTCCAACCAACCCTCGGCACACAATCCCCTCCATCACTGTCTTCTATCCAGACGCATTTCTCGGATACCAAACAATCGCTACATGTTTGGTTGTTCTGATCACACTGCACGAGATCTGTAGAGAGTAAAAGGTTTTGTCACTTCAAAATTTTCAAAATTAGAAAATATACATTGTTTTCGCGTAAGAAGTAGAACTACTTGAGAAATGGTACTATCAAATGTCAGCTTGCTTCGTTTTAGAAAGCTAAGTAGGTCTGCGAATTTAGCTTGAGCGAAATTAATATTTTTTCCCGTAAAGTTCTTAAGAACGGTTTCATTCAAGCTGTGTGTAATTCAGTAAAACGACAACACGCACTTCGGCACGGCATCGTAAACAGGAATCGTACACATAATCATAGCAATTAAGTAACTGCTGTGTGTAACGGCTAATTATTTCGTGTGATAAAATTAAATAACCCATGAATGATCAATTTGAACCTTCATTTCCATTAAAGATTCAAGAAAATACACCATGCATAAATAATTGTATATCATTACGTTATCATAATTGATACAATTTCATAAAATCTCTTCATTTGGTAACACTTTTGGATATAGAAATGGGTGGATCAATTTCTTCACTGTATCTATCTGAAAGTCAATGGGAAATAATTGAAGATACTATAAGGGTGCATTTTCACAAAAAATACGAAAAAAAAATCCGTCCGCATAAATATTTTAGACTAAGCAGACCTAGTACCTAGCGTGGCTAATATAATGCAAAAAGCATTGGATCGAGCATAATAATGTATGAGAACTTGGAAGTGCTGTAAGTATAGCTACATGTAGTTGAGTTGCAATAAAACTTACCAGAGATACTCGTATCGTTTGCTAAACTAGCGTTGACCATAATGACAGTGCACACTTAAGAAGAGCCGAAAGGTAGGAAACTGAAACTTTTACTTGAAATGAGATGTAATTGCTATCTGTTAGTATATTGTAGCACTGCACAGATAGATACGAGCACAGAGCAAGGCAATAATTGTCCGTAAACGGAAATCCTTTATGAGATTGTGCAAAGGACGACGCTTTCGAAAATGCAGCGAAAGGTAGAAGCCGTGAACGTTCCAAGCTTAAGGGCTAAGGAGTTGAATGTATATGATGATGACTTGAAACAGAAAGTGTTCGAGTCCCTCTCTGTCTGTTTTATATTACAATCAGCCAACAATCAAACGAACTGTTAAGGCTGACGCACAAACGAAGACTAAACATGAGTAAGTAAGAAACAAGGTCGCTCACACGAACCGAGCTAGTCAAGTCAATTCAATTCAACAATGATGATCACTCCACTCCAGACGAAACCCAACCAAATCCTTTTTTGCTTCGTGCAACTCACTACACATATAATACTATCACACAGAGACACATACATGTTTTCTTATAGAAAGGTAGCTCACTCCTCCTAATATACAGTTGAATGTATGTCCCTCTCTACCCTTTTAGACACTCAAATATTATGACGTAGAATTTATGTTACCTTTCCATACTAAGAAAGTACATAATATCATCTTAAGTGCATTAAACTTACAAAATGTATGCCTACTAATATAAGCATATACTGCTTAGATTTATAACTTTATTTTGTAAATCTAATGGCTAAAATCTCCCTCATCATGCTTTCTTCCCCAAATAAGTAGAGACACAATGCAATGCATTTGTACAGGGTAAATATATTAGAGCTTTAATAAAATCCATCAATATCTGTGAGCCAGAAATGGGAATTAATCATCTGTAAGTAACATCTGGTTTGTTAAGCCACAAAATTATGAAGGACAAATAAAAAACAGTCTACGCTTTGATAGGTTAAAGAAATGTTGATAGACACATGTTATATTGGTTTGGATGATGAATGTGTTGATTTATTCAGGTGAGTTTATCAACAATAACTATGTGATGCCCTGTATATATTTTTCTTGATGCACAATTTTCTATTTACGAAGGGATTTTTCCTTATTGTGTTAAGTGATTGCTGACTTGAATTGTGCTAATGTAATGGTATATAAAACATAATTTATATTAGTATAGGCTTGTAGGATAGTTTGACAATGAGTGAGTTCTGAGTATTAAGATTTGTACATTGTGTGTGCAGAGTGCATTATATTTTGGATTATAAGCGAGGAGACTCACCTGAACATCATCCGTTCTCCGTAGCTCCACAATAAATAATCCAACTCACAATCAGCCATGCATTTAGTTCACATCCTTACATTTTAGGCAGTCACACAATGACACATGCATTTAAGAGCTACATCCATTCTACCTACACATACCTACATAGACTACCAACAAGTACCCTTTATGTAGCTTTGATTTATAAAAAAGGATACCCAGAGCAAAAAATAAAAGTTTCGTCATATTATTACATCATGGAAGGTATAGCTAAAGTATAGCTACCTATAAGATAATATAAAAATAATCGACAAACTTGTATAGTAGGTAACTTCTTTAACTTGTAGACGATGTAATTTAGGTAGGCGTAAGAACTTGAGGCTGTGCAAGCTACTAGGAAATTAAAAATACAAGTAAATACTATAATAATTTGAAATGCATCACGGAATGTTCATATGCTTAGAGTAAATGAATCAACTTTTATTGGTATAATTTACTGTAGAGTCTCTATTGACTTTAGAGAGTATCTATAGACAATGCGGAAGAGGTATAAGAAATTCTTCTCAATTTGTAATTACGTTAAAAGTTTTGATATTTTAGTTTAGGGATTGAAAAATTAATTGTGAGAATGTTTCCTACGCTTGAGGCGGATGGATTTGGGTAAAGTTAAGGGAGCAGAGATAATTTGACCGCCGGGGGAAGTGGAGATGGCAAGGTAAGTCAAGGCGTTTGAGCTAGAGAGTTTGTTGCATTGCATCACGAATTGTTACGTAGTATCAGAGTGGATGTGGAGGATACGGAGGAGACTGACTACACAGTTCGTTAGCTATCAACAGCTAGCTTCTGTTTTTGTCCGTGCTTTTCTCTCGCGTACTACGTCCCATCATATCATACCGTGTATCTCTACAAATAATATTGTAACTTATGTACTCTATGAACACGGGAAGGGAAACTAAGACTTTTTAAGCTAAGGCAGACTAAAGCAACTTAAATCGTTAACTGTCACGCAACAGTGAAAAACTGATGATATAAAAAAATCTTTTGGTAAACTAAAGTAAATCTACTACCTACTTACTATGTATGTAGTGTGAATGCATCAGTAGATCTCTAAAGGAATGCTAATGCGGTGAATCAACTAATGAAGAATATATAGTTTCACCTCTATCTATGCCTCCAACAAAACTTTTACTGCCTATTTAGGTTCTAGAGTTAAGATATTATATTATGGGTCTACAAAATATAATCTTATCTTTTCTTACTAACAGATAATTAATTAAATATTTATATATCAGATGTACATTGCAATACCTGTAGACATATACCAGCTACATAGTAGATTGCAAATAGGTAAATGTTCATGAGCTACAATCTAAAAATAAGCTTCCATATAAGAATTGTAGTAGAGTGTATAACGTACATACAAATAGACTTATTAGCCATCTGCTCCAAGTTTTTATATAGTTGCACATGCATTTTTATATAATAATATACCCAGAGTATATAAGGTGTTTCTATATGCAATGGTAAAGGTAAGTTGGGTATCACTTTTAGATTAGTATGGGATGTCTGATTGTTTATTTGATTAGCCGAGAGCTTAAGTTACATTCCTTAGGGAACTCTGTCGGTTTAATTAGACAAAAGACTCGGAGAACATGAACAGGCATAAGAAAGATAGCAAATAAAATGAATACATTATAGTTGAGTAGCCTATATGTCGGATTGCATTAGTCATTGCTATAAAGGGACATTAAATGGAATGTAAAATGTATGCAAGTAATGATAATGTTTGCATAGTAGCAATTTATTGTTATAACCTCCCTAGAAGTTGGACGAAAGGATCTACTAAAAGTTAACTTTCGCTCGTAAAGTGAACATTGTAGTGAGACATGATATCATTTTATAGTATGGGTCTAGTTTTATTTTTATGGCGAGATTAAATGGACGATATTCTTTAGTTTGATGGTAAAGTGACGTGACGCGATGTGTTTGTGATGTTGTCGTTCAATTCCTGTGCAGTACAGGCGGGGGCTTTTCATACACGCATTCAAATCCATCTCAAAACAAAAAACAAGTTTAGCCTTGCGTTGTTTTGTTTTCCATTCTTTAATTCTCTAGACTCCGTCTCTGCTTCGGTTCACAATTCTAAATTCTACCTTCGACCTCCACTAATACTCAGTCTGCTATGTAATACAACAAATTCAAGCTGCTCAGGATTAGATATCAAGACAGTTTTCTTGTATGTGAACACAGCCAAGATCAATTTGATATGATAGAATGTGACGGACATCAGAATTGGAATTCCTTTTTTAGTATGTCTACAATAAAAGCACTACTCTGCATATCGTCCGTAGATAACATTCTAGTCCAGCTAGTTACAATAAATCAAGTTATGCAGAATTTTCCTCTACATATTGCAATTAATGAACCACAATAGCTAAAAGGTACCTCTATTTTTACATTTATGCTCATTGCTTTTAATGCAGCAACATTCAACTCAATTCTAAGCAATAGCATCATCAATGAAACCTCCTCTTACATTTGCATTTTCTGTTGCATTTCATTTTCCACCAGGATATCTCATCTTTACCACAATGTCTGTCAGGGCACATTTCAGTTCCTTAATTTTTATTATTGCAATAATAATGACTTTACACGTACGGGCATACTATGACAGTCCTCAAGGCGTATTCACAATAATTTATGCAGGACCCATTTTTCTTACTGCAGATGCTAAATATCGTATTACAAATGGTATCTGTCTGTTTAAGGTTACGTCAAAAGTGTCTTCAGGTAGATTTCGTAATCTCTTTTCGCACCTTTTCCTTTAATATTGATGGCAATGGCAAACAACAAACATATTTTATGACACGCTATTGCAATATATCCCTGAGATCATATTCACGAGGTCTAACAATACAGTTTTCAAGCCTGACTAGCATTTGCAGGTGTCTATTAATAACTTTTAAGATTCTTACTTTAACAAACGGTTTTGCTAGAATGAAGAAATAATTGAAATGTATAAAAAAGATGCTCGTAAAAGTGTAATGGCATTATAGATATTTTAAACGTAATTTTACAATGCATCTTTAAAACAGAATGATGGCAACAACACTTGTTGATCGAAGATGTTATTCGCGATAAAAATTCCTTGCTCATGCCTTATGGCTGGTTGTTGTTGTAATAAAATGCTGAAAGGTAGATGCATGAATGAAAAAGCAACTACTCATGCAAAATAGATTAATGTAAAAGTGGAGAAGGACAGGATTTAAACGAGAGAGTGAATTGTGCACGCAGATTCATCGATTGTCGACTTGATCTTTTTTATTTTGTGGTTTTGGTTTTGGTGATGTCGTGGTTTGAAGCAATCTTGAAGTGATTTGAGACTTGACGAGATGATGTATATCTTTCAATGTTTAGCAAATCTAATAGGTAAGCAATATAGTAATAGGAAATGTTTTTGAACATCTATCTGGACTTCGTTTTAATCTGCATAAGCATACGAGTTGTAAGAAAAAGATGAAAAAGGACTGTGGATGGTGGCCAGATTGTTTTAGATTTATATTATTGTTTTGCAATTTTGTGAACTTGGCTAGGTGCCTCTTTTGGGTTGGTAGTTGAACTCGCTCCTCACGTGACCACAAAGTCACGTTTGTGTTTCATTAGTTTACATCTTGCAGAGAAATTACAATTTGTAACTATAATGTAATAGATGAGATGTTAATAAGTCACAAATTCCATCGTGATTTAAGGAGGATTTTTTGTGTCTCTCCTGCATGTATTTGCAGTAAAGTTTGCAAATTAGGTATGAATACTAGAAAAATGAAAGGCTGAGTCAAAGATCTATGAAATGGAGAGACTAGTAGAAGTAAATGGGTCATTAGCACTAAACCAGCATCGTTGCATATATCACAGACAAAACCACTTAAGGATTTATGCTTCAAATCTTTACACTCCACAGCATATAGCCCTTAACCAGTTAGACAGTTTTTAAACACGTGTAAGCTTTGAAGTACGGAAATGTTTATTTGTTGGAAATATAATTCATTCCTTCAAGAAATTTGTGACAATGAAGAAAAGAGAAAGAAGAAAATGCATTTATTAAGGTTTCATTGTTGTAAAATAATATTACCTACACGTGAAAATGTTAAACATGCGATAGACATCTACTTAATATCTTCTCTTTCATGTTGGCAAATGTTGAGAGTTGGTGCACATTATTTGTGTCTACAAAGCAATGCTCGACTTGGTATCTGAAATTTAAAAGCCGAAACGTGCACTGGTAATTTGAGATAATAGAGATGAATTTGGTGCCGCAGTTTTGACTTTGCTAAAACCGAGACAAGATAAACACTGAGGAAGTATGAAGAACAGACGCCAAAGGCTGAAATGTAAAAGCTCATTAACAGTCTTGACGTGATGCCATGATAATAAATTTGCTTTTGTTACCTCCAGTCGATAGACACAACCGACCAAACTGCGTCCACACTCCGAAACTCATCGTCAGTTCAGCTACAACAAATTCTGCCCTGTTAATACTTTTACATACCAGATGGGTATAGTAATCATAGTAGTTACACTTTCAAGCATTCAACCATACTCGTCTCACCGCAAGACGGATATAAATATAGTCTTGTGTATCAGTTGATGAAACTAATGCCAAAATAGTTATTACGCCTATGATGAGTACCTACTTTTTATATCAACAAGAATGTTTTTTATTTTTGTAAAGATTATTAATGTGCACAGAAAGTAATTATCCTGCCTACAATAGCTACTACATAAGCAAATATCTACTCTGGAATTGCACGTTTTTATGACAAATGAGATCCATTGTTGGTATTAATTATAGAGTGTCGATGCCAATTGTAAGGGCTCAGAGTGTAATTTGTTCGTAATGGATTTTACTTGTGGCTTGAGAAATGGACCTCGTTGAAGCTATAAAAGAGTGAGAAAGTTAATAAGTAGGTAATCATAATATGCGTACAAGAATACACCTCACTGACGTAATAGTACCATTGTGTGCTATGCAATCATTTTAGTAGTAGTATGTTAAATGTAAAATGCATTTTGTTTGAAGGTTACCTACTTTTTTATCTCTCAGAGAGTTAAGATGAAATTATGAGAATCTCCGTTCATTTACTTCCTTCAAATTGCACCACATTTAAAGTAATCATCTATGTGAATCAAATTGTCATCATTGCACAACTATGTGAATTCCTCTCTTATGGCATTGTTCGGAATACAAGCATTTTATTCTGTATCACATATGAAAAAAATGTTGGATACATTCTTTTCCCAGTGCATTTACCTTGTTCACTAACATTCTTGCTAAGAAATATGACAGGGATTATTAATTGTTAATACATAGCTAAGGTCTACGTTTACATATCTGTAGACCCTAAATCGCAAGCACTATTTACATGGAAAAATTAATTCAAACAGATGAATGTCATTGCATACATTATAAAAATTATAAGCACATTGGTATTGTATTTTTATTGCATAAATTGCGAGGAATGGTGACATAGAAAGAGTGCATGGTTATTGGAGGATTTTGGCTAGAAATCTGGATTAGGCACTTTTCATAACAGAATTTAAACAATTTTAAATGCAGAGTAAATCCTATACGAAATACATGACACAAATTCTTTACATGCATAGTAGACTTAATTCTATTGGTAAGTCATTTACACTAAATTGGCTGTCTTTATTGTATATTCGGTTTAAAATTATCAGCTGCGAAATACATGGGCTGACCTACTACAAAACACCTTCCCTTCTCTATACACGAGTCGTTTTTCCTGTCTTCGTGCTGCAAAAAAAGCGAGCCAAATGTTCCTCTTGAACTTCCTGTGGAAGTATTGTTGTGTTTGTAAATGACTAGACTTGTTCCTTTGGCAGACACACACATTAGGCAAGGTATACAAGAATAAATTATGTTTAAATGCCCTATTATGTATGTGGAGGGATTTCAATTCATTTGCACTGTAATTCTACATTATTTAGACCGCCATTCATTCCAGCGAACCATCTGGGAAAGTACCTACGTGATTAGGTACATTTATTATGCTGACTACTCCGTATAGTACTACAATCAAAGATTTAAAGATATAAGGAATAAACAGATATACATGTATCATTGTTTGCAAAGCATTTTACATTTTCTATTGTTAATGAGCTTGCCAATAAGTGGCTAACTTGTACCTTTTTTGTAACTTGAAATGAACAAAGATCCTTAGGATAAGCTACTGGTTCATCTATTTATTTTCTAGAGATAGACATCAAGAAACTTTACACAATGTTGGACTCAGTATTGTCATCCTTGTTAAATGTTTTCTAACGAAATACTCCCTTTTTTTAGCGTACAAAGTACAAACAGCTTTTGTGAAATTCAAACCGAAGCAAATGAATTTGATACATTTTAGTACACTCAATAAGCGATCAAAATATATTGCAGTATCAATATTTAAATTCTTCATATTGTAAACAGGCCAAACGATAACCCATGTCGCATTATAATAAGCAAAAGTTGTCAGAAACAAACTGATGATGTAATTGGACCAATAATTTAGAAACGAAAGAATTAGAAAACGTTAATAGAAATAGGATATTCATATATATTAGCTCGGTCGGACGGTCGGACAAGCTAAAAATAATGATTATTGTGAACGTTTGATGAATTGTGGGATATTGTCCTCACCCATGATGACTCATATGCAACAAAAACTGCATCATGTTTGTATAAGTATGGCCAAAAATTTGAAAGAACTTAAGATATAGTACTCGTCCAGTCCATACGTTTCATTTTAGTGATTCACAAACAGTTCATGATACATGTGTTGTTCTCTACCGCTGCAGCTTCGATTTACACTTTCATGCGGGATTTTACGTTATACAAACATCTCATTCGTTTGGAAATACTAAGAAGGAGGTACAAAACGCAGGTATTTTTATCTACCGTCTATGTATATTAGTCATTAGCATTACCTGTAATCCTGAAACTGGGCAATTTATTCCAAGCCCTGGAAGAAGTAATTAATATTTCCTGTGGGTAGAATGAAGGGAACTTTGTATTTGTTAGACTTTGAAAAATGTATTTCTGCATTCTTTAATGTAGATAATTCGAAAAATCTGAAATTATGGATCTACCATTTAAGACGGAATTGTATTCAGTAGTAAATAAGAAGTGGCCATCAACAGGAAGAGTAATACTTGCTTCAGTAGCCCAACTCGAGAACAATCAAGAGACAATCATTTTATACCAAGCATACAAACCCTCGATAGCCACTTACGCTGTGGTCCATCAAACATTCAAAGACTGCCCGGATTTTATTACCACGAGAATGACTTGGCTAAAGCCGAATTTCCTTTGGATGATGTTTCGCTCCGAATGGGCAACTAAAGTGAACCAGGAGAGAATTCTTGCTATTTCAGTCACCACAGATGGATTCAAAGAGATCTTAAGAAATTCTACATCCTCCTCTGAACAAAATGCTAAAGATGTTACAGTGAGGTTACAATGGGATCCTGATCATGCTCCTGGAGGAGAAAAGTTGGAGAGGAGAGCAATTCAACTAGGAATTCGTGGAAAGATCCTAGACACTTTCCTTTCTGACTGGATCGTTAAAATAGATGACATTACTCCATTTGTCGCCGAGCAGAGGGTATTTGTTCAAAATAGACAGTTGGAATTATTGTACGTACCGGCGGAATCCGATTATGACATACAAGATGGATCATTGAAAAATCATATTGGTTTACCAACATAGCTAAACCGATTTTTACTCCCGTGTGCTTAATTTTATACTGTCTGAATTTATTAACATCTAATTAAAACGTAGATATAAAAGTACATTAAAATTTCTGTACCAAATAAAACTGGATAGAAAATAATTACGTACATGCAATCATAAGGTGCATTCATACAGGCTTGGCGTGTAGTTTTTCAATAATTCAGATCAAATAATTGTGGATAATTTGACTTTTTTGTTAGCATTTTAAAGTATATTTAAATTTTTTAGTTTTTTCTTAGAGGATGAAGGTCATATATTTCAAATATTTCGCTTCCGACCGGCCTCTGCAAATTACTTGGCAATTTGAGGTATTATAAGTAGCCAGTCTTCTACTATGAGTCTATCTCTATATAGTAATTATTCCGGGATGGGACAAATAATAAACACGTTTATATAATGGGATAAGATAATACGTCCAGGCATAAAGACACTTTTGTTATCTTCATCTACGTAAACTGATCATAAGAATGAATTTTATAAAATAATGAAAAGTTAATCACATGTATTTACATAAAGTTAAGGGTAAACAAAGACATAATATATACTTACATAGAAATACCTACAATTTAGTTGATTTGTAAACGTGTCCATTATTTGAAGAATGCTCTTCCATAAAATAAAGGCATTATAATGCAATCTGAAGTACCTATTTATGTGAGTAACATTTTATCTGTTAATGCGTTAATGTTAAATGTGTGTTCTACTCTACCGCGTCCCAGTACTTTCATATTTTCGATGATCGCATAGGAAGAATAATTTCAATGATCAATTTCCGTTCCCAGATTTTATATACTAGTAAGTGGGTTTTTAGAATTGATATTATCTATAGGTATCCATTAAAATTGCATTACCTTACGAAATGCACAACATATTCTTGGCTATATATAGTGATGACGATGACTCTTACTATTCGGTCGTCAGAAGTCAGAGGATATACGTAGGTAATCGAAAATATTATGTTTTACTCGGTAATAATGTAAATTCGTGCTACAGCTGTAACAAAATGAACATGGATCATTTGAGCTATAGAAAATTCCAAATCAGAAACTAGATATGATATATTCCTTATCATGAGCACAATGAAAACTTGGGTTAAGTCAGATCAGAATATTAATTTTTATCTCGCTTATTAGCATTTGCTTTCATGGAAATGATTCACGTTCATATCTCACCAACATGTAGGTAGCGTTATAGATAGTCAATTTATCTCTCTTGCACCTTTCCTATCCTGTCTGTTTGATGTGTCCCCGTAATAATTCATTTCTATATAAATAGGTAGGTAATGATATCTGGAAATTAGTGTACATTACATACAATTATTTCCATTCAATAGTAGACGCATGACAAGGCCGATTTATAAGTGCAGTTAAATAGATTGTGCTTTGGCAATTAATAATAATCCTCTTTACATTTGTTTCAAAAGTATCTGTGCGCAAAGCGTCAAGTGAACAAGTACTAGGACAAATTCCTTGTTAGTGAAAATCGAAACCAAAAACAGAAAAATGTATTCGAAATCAAAAATCCCGAGACCAAGTTTATTTTTACTTGGATTTTTACTCGTAGCCTCTTTAGGAAGTGAAATTCGTTTGACTGAAGCATCACCACTGAAAGCATCAGGATCATCTGCCGGCAATCTTTATAAAAATGATGACCAGTTGCTAATTAATCCACTTGCTCTTCCCCGTCAGGGTGAATCCACACCCACACCCGAAGATAAAAAAGATGATGATGATGGGTAAATAAAACTAAAATTTTCGAAATACTCTAAAAACCTAATTAGTATATACTTACTTTATTATTATGAATGTGTTTTGAGTAATATGCCATAAACTGGATTCGCCTAAGATCATGTAGAATTATCTATGTAAGGTCAAATTGTAATATCTTCGTGCGTTGAAAAGAGCATTAACTTTCCAAATTATTTAAGTTACAGTAACATTGAATATTTAATTTTCTTACAGATTGAGCACAATGGATTATGTATGGATTGCGCTGGGTGTTGTTGCTGGATTAATTATCTTATCTTGTGTCATCTCTTATTTGTTCTGTGCGTGCGTCAAGGAAATTATCTGCCTACCAATCACTTGCCTGACGAAAGTTTTATGCTGCTGCTGCGATTAGCACTGCCATTGAAATGCATATTTTTCAGTACCTACTCCAAATTCACAAAAAACTATTTTATGATGCAAAACTTAAATAGACATATATATTATCAATCATTTATTTATCTATTTTAATGAAGTAGGAAACCTACTTATGTCCAAGTTAATCATAAAAATATTATCATATACACGTGTGGTTGTTACAAATAATTAGTCAATATTAACTTGCGTACAAAAAATAAGTGATAAGTACAATTACAAGGTGATAATATTATTATTGTAGGAAAATGCTACTTAAATGTAATTTTTAACAAAACTTTAGAAAATCAAACGAATAAATTATCCTTTTATAACAACATAGTAAAAAAGTCTTTAGCATAGACTCTACAATTCGTCCTGTTAATAATACAGTATCACAATACAATATCATTGGCATGTCATGAAATGCAATAATTGTCTAACTAGTCAGAATTTCAATTTCTGTGCACCAATTATAGAATTTGCAATTGTGGACACCATTATCGTTACTATTATCATTATTACTATTTGAAACATCACATGTGGAATAAGGATCCAGAGATTTCGATGAAAGCTTGAATGAAGCAAATTTCCTTGATTGAAGAACTTCAGCGAAAGTTTTTCGGAAAGATACTACAGGGAGAACCCACTGTGGAACTCGTACCTGTACAGCAGTTAAAAATTGCAGTATAGGAACACCTTAAAACTTTTATGAATGTAAACATGGAAAGGAAAACTTACATTTTGCTTTTGTACATGTAATTTTTTTATTCTGAGGCAAGCACGGTACTTTTTGGCTCGTTCTTCAGAACCCAAAATAGAAAACCACCAGAAGCGAATTCCGTTTTCAACATTGGAATTTTTAAAAAAGTACTTTCCTTTGTATTTGTACACGCATTCCATAACGGTCCCTGAAAAATGAGAATTCATAGATTGATTATCCAATTTGCATAAAATTAATTATGTACATAATAAATGTAGTTATATATACAGTTACACACCTGGACAAACTAATTTGCTGTGCCCCGGACTTTCTGGATCAAAATAAATTCTAGCCCATTCGAGGGAGGGACTGAAATCATCGTGATTTCTATCAATGCAAACCTTATGTTCTTCAATTAAATGGTTCAAAATAGAATGTTGTCCAAAATCCACATCTTTTCCCTTACATTCTGTGATATTTGTCTGAAAACACTTCAGAGGTCTATTTGAGCAATTTTTAATGTGGGTGTTCTGATCAGATGCTAATATTAGTTCTCTGCAGCCGAACTCCATGTAAGGACACTGAATTACTAAATTTTCGTTCCCATTTAAATCTTCTTCTGCTCCCATTGTAGTGAGAACAATGAACCATGAATCGAGATCAAACTCCTCTCTGGAAATAAGAAAATATATTTTAGTAAAATAAAATCTACTCTGTTTCGTATTTTAAGTTTAAAAAAGTTAAGTAAATTGTATACGATAAAATAACGACTATTCTATAGTAAATCTTACTCGGAACAGGATTCACAATTTTCCATGATAATGATAACTTTTTGGAATCAGTTAAGTCAATAAACACAAAAACAGGAAAACTGTAAATTATTTTTGTTATCTTTACAATGTCAAGTGTGAACAGTTCTATCTAGTTGTATAATGCTACGCTAGTAACTTTCTATATGGCGACGAGAGAAAAAAGGCTCCTTGCAACCGATTCGTGTGAACTCAAGACTAGAATTAGAATGCAACGTGAGGAAGGAATTTATTTGTACATAAGGCAGTTGAGACAATAGATTTAGACCATCCTTTGGAAAAAGATTATGATGGTATTGGGGGAAATCCTAGTTGAATATAGTTCTTTGGAAAAGGTCATAGGGAAAATAGATAGTTGGTCATTCGCTTCTCAGAACCGAAAATGCATTGTTTAAACCATCTTTAAACAAGGTACAGTACTGCACTTAATTTTCAAGAAACAAAAGGGTATACCTTCCTGGTTCTTAAGAGTAAGCCTATGAGACTATGGTCAAACCTAAATCCAACATTCCTGTCCCATGAAATACAGGACGAGATAAAACAGCCATAGAAGATACATAATGAAAATAATGATGTAGCACTTTAAATACTAGGTATCCATATTGTTACTATTATCCAGATGCTAGTAGGATAGAGGTCTGTTAAGCTAGTCGAAAACTGCTACTGTCTGGTTTAAGTATTCCGGTCTAGACCAGAATTATATAGAAATGGTGACTCCGGTTCTATTTAGTAAAATCTTGATTTTTTCTGCTCCGACGTATGAAGTGTTTGAAAGTATGATTCATACAAAAAAGTAGTAATTGAGAAGCAATTTATAGCAAACATTAACCCATTACATAATGTCATTCAGTAGTAAGTTAAATTATTTTTCAAAGTGAATGGACTGGGTCAGTATTATTTGTTCACGATATGCTCACACTCTCCAACATGCAAGATTGAAGATGTTGTTAAAAGATAAAACTATTAAACTAACACAAATGAGACACAAAGTAGCTACTGGGTCAATTTGTAACCTATTTGTCATCATATACAATAGTTTGATATGAGAATTGGTAAGGAATTGTAGAAATTGTGTCATGAACTAATTAGACATTAGACATACCTAGATAATACACTTTGATTGGGTATTTTAAACAATAACCAATATTCCCAATACCTACATTATTATATACAATTACGCAACTTCGGACAATTAACTGAATTTTAAAGTAAAACCAGTAAAACAAAATATTTATTATTAACATTTCAATTTTCATCTATGTTTTATGCTGTAAAGCTCATCGTGATGTTTTGCCTCATGAAAAAGGTTCAAGGCTCAATATTATGGTTCTAGTGCATAGAAAGTGTTCATTAGTATTATTTACAATAAAAGATAATCAAAATTTTTTACTACACTAGTTACTACTTTTACTACAATCTCGAGAAAAATATTTTATTTTCCCTTTAGTGAACTGTTGCACAATTTATGAAAGTATTTTTATATTTGGAATAAATTCCACTTTTGTTAGCTTTCGTGGAAAATCGATTTTAGGTGTTGCATAAGTAATAATAAATAACAAAAGGATAGAATTTATCTATGTACATTGTATAGACAGGCGCACATCTTATATAAGTATAGTTTATGATATTTAACTAAAAATAGTGACAAAATGATAAAGCACCGAAACGCCTATGTAGCAGATCAACAAAATATTTATTAATAGAACAATGATTATCTCGACAAACACTGTTTCAGTACAGACAGATGATGCTGGTCCAGTCTAACTAACAAGATTAATAAAATAAATGGAAAATTACAAAATACATTTAATCTTTCAAACTATTTACGTTACAAAATATAAGATTATTTATAGCAGATTCAATACGTAGTAATGACAGGTACTATTATAGTTTTGCCTATTTAATCTATAAATATAAGTATATGTACATTGCAGAATACACAGATATAATAAACATTTGTTAAGTTATAAATATAATCAAACTATTGCTATTTAAATGGAAATAGACAATGAAAATTCAACACACACATGGATGGTAGTTACATACAATTCTGAAAACATATACATTGAACACGAAGAATACTGTCCAAACTCTGCCTAACTACAGCCCAGATCTATAAATATTTACTACTTTACTATTACGTGCTATTTCTAAACCTAATTTAAAAATACAATTCATTTGAATACCTTCATGGAGTCATGGAGTGGAATATATTTACTACCTTTTGTCATTAATGTAATTCGGACACAAATGGAAATAGAAAGCCTTATTTCTTTATCAGTTAAAAAATGTATCACATTTTTTAAACGGGAAATACAATTTGTATAACGGATTAAATTGCGTACCAGTGACTTCAAAAAACAAACTACACGACATAGAGACCTTGTAGATTTTACGAATAAAAATATCAAGAAATCTTCATGTCCAAATGTCTAAAAGCCTCATTGACTATTGAGTTTTAAATACTCAAAAATTTGCTTTGTCTATTATTACTATTTGTGTTAATTGCTGTTACCGTTACGATATAGTCAATCAAAGGCATACATAACGTTTTGGTTTTTCTACCGTTTGTACAACAAACACGAGTAATTTACACATATTATATGTATATATTTGAAACATTTTTGTACTTGACATTATTTATCACAATATAATTGATTGATAATTAAATACGTGTAGGTGATATTTGCACGAATTACTTGCGCTCCATAATGAAATCTAATGTTAACACTGTTGTGAGAGTATTTTTACAAAATAGTAGTACAATAAAGGAATTATATATTTAACATAATTATTTAAAACGTAAGCACAAAATAAAAAGGGGATCTATTAAATTGTCTATTGATCGCAGGACAGTGACTGAGTAACAATGACTCGAATATTAGGCAGAATGATATGGTTACTTGGTTAGATTTTATATATAAGACTTAGTAGGACTAGGAGTGGGGTACATAAACTAATTAGCGCATATTAAAAAGCTTGACCGAAGACTTTAAATGTTTTTGTAGTTTTCCCGATGGAAATACTTTCCACAATCTCAAGGTTTCACACGGAGGGCCAGCACCAGTGATTATGTCCTCGCCATCAGGCGAGGCTGCAAGAAAAAGAACTCTGGATTTGTGGGCTTTCTCTTGAATAATATTACTTGGCCGGATAGCAGGGTAATTCCATATAAGAATTTGACTCTGGACATATCCATGAGTAGTTACCTGCAAATGATGAACAGAAACTCTAAAACTGGGAAATTGTGAGGCTTAACATTATTATTTTTTTTAAATTGCATAAACGACACTTACGAATTCTGATGAATGTTTTGACCACGTTAAATTGCAAATTTGAGACCCAGTATCAACAGATTTAGTACAAGTTCCCAAATGGGTATTCCAAATTTTAACTTTTCGATCAGCAGTACCACCACCAGTAGCCAAAATGCCATGTTCATTAGGATTCCAATCAATACCTACACACAGTATTAATAATTATTATTATCGAGTAGAAACTATATTGGCCAAAATGAGAAATCCTACCTTTAATAGCTGCTTTGTGCTCATCAAAAGCAAATAGCGGTTTTCCACAAGTATTCCGATAGTCCCAAATGTTTAGCCGATTGTCGTTACCCCCTGAAGCCAACAATCCATTTAATCCAGACCATTTTAGTCCACATACCTATATTTAGATTATTTACATATATTTAAATTACCTACATTTGTTATTTATCGCAAGTACAAAAACTGACTGAATAAAATTTACCTCCTGGCTGTGGTTAATAAGACGGTGATTTGGTGATGCAGAAGAATCTCGGATATCCTTAACACATATAGATCTGTCTTTAGAACCGGAGAACAATACATCCCCATGCCAGCTTAAGGACGAAACTCTATCAGAGTGGTCGTAACGTTGTGACAACCTTTTCTGAGTAGCAATATCCCAGACTTCAACAGTCCCTTTGCTGCTACCAATTCCAATTAAATCCCCCTGAAAATGCGAAATTAAAATTTAGTGGGAATTAGTTGCTCGTTGTTCTATTTACTCAATATGAATATAAATTACTAAAACTTCATGTACTCACAGTATTATTCCAAACGACGGAGGTAACTTTTTTGCCAATACTTTCATAGCTAAGGAGTTTAAAAGCTTCTTCTTTTTGAGTGGCCATTTTAAGAAGATATACTGATTGATTAAGGCCCACGCCTAGAAAACCTTGGATGGACCAGTCTAAAAGATTTAGGTAAAAGTCATCCTCTAATTCAGGTGCATCCAGAATCTGTTGAAATTTTTGCATTTGAAAACTAAGTTAATAACAGTAAGAGTAATAATATAGACATAAGTGTACACAAACTATATTTATTGTATTACCCACTTTATAAGGTTCTTGGCAAATTTTCTTGAAGTGTCTTTTCGGGGATTCCATCAACGTTTTCGAATTCTCACTAATTGGCGATGTAGAGTAAGGGGATGTACATTCAATGTTTTTTCCTGATCTTTGAGATGAGTCATACTAATAAACAATATTAAAATACAATTTCGGTACACATAGTATAGTACTGAGTACTGGACTACTGGAGTACTTAAACTTAATGTATAAAATAATACATTGAAATTAAAACCAAAGTAATCAACTCTGTAAAATTACTAAAAGTACTCGTCAAATTTTTATTTCTCAGTGCTCTGTAACTTACATGAAAAAGCCTTCTGTTGAGCCCTTTGGAAGGGGTTAGGACATCTCTTTGTAAATGCTCAGTCTCCTTCATATCAGAGATTTCATAACCAAGAACTTCATTTTTCAGTAAACGTGTATACACAGTATCTTCAGAATCTCCACGGCGTCGTTTCTTCGATCCTAGAACCGGTGGCGTTTTGTCATATTTATCTCGGTCTACGCTTTCTAATTGCTCTAAATTATATAAATAAGTTCGATCCCAGTGATTTCCAACCCTTGTAGGCATAAATCGATCACCATACCGAGGCTTTGGTGACAAAGGAAATGTGTCTGCCAAATCAAAGCTGTCAGGAATCATGTCACCAGGGGCTGAAACTGTTGAGTTTGACATTATATATCACTGACTGTAAGAATCCATTTAAAAAACAAGGAAATTTTGAAAATATTGAATATGCACCCAAGCAAAAATAGGAAATAAGTTATGTTTTTATCACATGCATACTAAAACTAACCACTAACCAATGGTAATCTGATATTATTATATAACTATGCCCAGCGGTCCAGATTCAAGATCCGGACAAGAAAAAAATAATGGTTTCAAATTTCAATACGATTCTTCAGTCATCAGTTAAATGTTAAAGTGAACGTTCAAAATATTTGTGATGGGTCTTCGGCACTTGCACTGCAATGAATCAAGGTAAAAAAAATATACTATTTTTTTGAATAAAGCATTCTATTTCTAAAAAGGACGAAGAAAAAAATTTTCCGAATGTTTGGCAAACTGTGACCAATACCAGGCCAACTAAACGCAAGCGCTTAAAACTGGCACGATACGGGTGCTCAAACTCAAGTGGCCTTCAATCAAATCTGCTTTCAGACCTGTTTCAGACACCCTACTACTATACATACCTACTAATAAAACCTTTCCTAGTAAGATCCAAGAATCTATCTGTTACAGTTTGTATTGAAACTCTGTTTGTTTTTAAACAACCCAGTGTGTATTAAAATTCATGATTTTTAATTTAAATGCGCATCAAAATTGTCAATATTTGTTAAATAATGGTCCAATGAAACCCTTTTCCGATAGAATTCAATGTATAAAAATAGTTTAGTTCATCTACCAAATTTCCTGAGATATTTATAATTTAAACCATAAAACACACGTAATTTGATATTAAAGTAATATTAATCTACAACCACATTTTGGTGTTTGTAAATATATATACTAGCGGCAGCCTAGTACATGTGCTATGCTAGTAGGTGTTGAATCTGTTGAAATATGTTAAATTTCCGCGCATGCCTGGTAACACGAATTTAGAATATAAACACTAAACGTGTAAGTCCCTAGCGCCTGCGTACAAACAAATTTATTCCATGCATTTAAAAATCATGAGTTTTAATACACACCAGTGTGTTTTAAAACAAAACCGAGTTTAATACAAACTATGGTACGTAAGCAGAAGCTTATAGGATTCAGACAGTCTGTCTGAATGTCCGTCGGTCCGTTGGTACACACACGATGGTTTGCATTGCACATTATGGTCGATCCGGACAAACAGGGGTGAAACTCGGAACTTGAAATAAACTTTTATAAAAATTCAATGAATCTTGGTGAAAATCTTAAATTTCCAAAGTTAATTCCTTTAAAATACTACTTAATACTATGTTATACTTGTACAAAGCGTATGTGGTTCCCCTCACTCAGGCGCGATTACTATGACGGTTTGCAGTGAGGCTTTTTCAGTGTTCGATTTTAGCAGGCTAAAAGTAGACCAAAACACCTTAAATGAAGGAAAATCCCAATTTTTAAAGGACCAGCCATTTAAGAGGGCATTCTAGTAGTTGCATTTGCATGTATTTTCCTACTCCACCTTTTCAATGACAACTCGCCTAATTGTTAATCAATCTGGACATATTTAGTTTCAAAATTAAGATAAACTATCCTGG
>JABASH010001090.1:0-29609 GCA_019776445.1 Tomocerus maximus
GTTTACATTCGTTTAGATTTTACTCTAGAGAAAGTAGCTTTTACTTTTAGCGAAGCATAAATAATTATTGCGCATGTAAAATTTATCTGGCGGTAAAATTCGGTTGCCAAAGTGAAAGAGGAAGTTTTGTAGCGTAGCAGAATTATTTTTCCACAAGCGCATACTCACTATTGCTGCTTCAAGCTAAAGAATGAAGATCCAAGACAAACCATTGAACCAAAACCTCACATAACAATATTTGATGGTACCACATACCATTGTACGAATATGAATGAATGAATATTATTAAATACCATTTGTATAAGGAAAATCTCTTTTCTTTCAAACGTCCCATCAGGATGTGTTGAAATGTTAAATAATTAACTGTGGTTTAATAGGATTATTCCATTGGAGATACTACTTAAGATACTATAAGTACTCGGAATTTCCGATGTCAATATGCCAACAATTTCCCATGTCCAAAACTTCAAATGATCCTAAACTCGCCATTTTAGTTTCACACTTGGTTTAGATTTAGAAATGTTCAGATTTGCTGATCTACAAGAGAAAGTTTGAAAAAGGAAAAGCAAGGTAAACTGATATAGAGTAGTTCAGCCAGCTAACCAAAAAGTAGTTATCATTTCATTAACTTACCATTAGTTGTTTTACTATTTTGAGTTTAAATTCCTATAATTACCATTCTATCGACGACAACAGAAAACTTCCAAATGTTATTCTGAAAAAACTGTTCACGCGGTAAATAGAATTACAAACTGCCATTTTTTACCTTAATAAACATAAGTCTCAAAATTCAGTCCTTGTCAAAGATTACACAGTCCGTACTACTCCGTACACGTACACATGGTCCATGGTATATTTTAACCACATAAAGACATAAAGTATATAAAGTTCGTTGGCATTTGTGTTATCTAAATTGCCAAATGTATCACACAAATATGAATATGTAATAACTTTCATCGTCGTCTCATAATAATGTTTATGGTATAATGCATTGCGAAATATCTTCAAACGATAGAATAAAATTGATTATTGTGGTATCGCAGTCAAGTCATTGAGGCACAAAAGTTATCTAAAGTTCACAATATATCCACTATAACTTGATATCCATTTTCAATTCGGCAATTCATCTTCAGCAGATCTTCATCCCATTAAGGGGAAAGTAATAAGAAGGCAACTCTTCATTAACATTCGCACTTCGTTTTAGCAACAATTGAGAATGAACATAAAAATGTCTATGCGAAATGCGAGTTTGGGATCTACTTATGTTCTACTGATTCTATTCTACTCTACCTTCTACGTTTTCATAACTAGCAATATTGTCTGCCATCTATTGTATGAGATATAGAAAAGACGGCACAATAACAACAGAATCATGTGAACCACGTGAATATAGCTGTAGACTAAAAGTGTTAATAGCGGGAAAGACAGGCTGGAGCTGATCTCCGGGAATGAAGTTTATTACAAAAACCGAAATCACAGATTTCGTTAAATCAACAAAAGTTTGCGGATTCCTTTTAACTTGATCCATAGGTTATAAGTTAATAAAAAATAGTCATCCCCTTCATCAAAATACAGACTTCATATTTCATATCAGTCGTAGCTGAGGAATATTGATTGACCATCAAAGAAAGAGACAGCTGATTGACTAATGACTAAGGTCAGCTATAAGATTTGAAGATAAATATTTTCATTATTAATATATTACTTTATATTATTATAATATATTAATGTGGATTGATAGTTACAGTTTGAATAATGCCCTGATATTATTATGTAAAACTATACAGGTTTGGCCATGAGTTTCTTGACGAAAGGTTTGCGGCTGAACGTGAATTCGGGAGTATTATTAAGATCTTTAGTAGCACGACATAATGTTCAGATTCATAGCAATTACAGCTCCAAAGAAGGAAGTGACAGCAATTCCCAAGCTGCCAAAGAACGCTTCGACAAGTTAGTTAAAAGTAACAAAGTCGTACTGAAGGATGGATCAATTAAACCAGGTAAATAAATTAACCTATATGTTTTTATAGCTTTTTTGTAGTAATGCAATGTTGTGTGTGATTGTGATTAATGTTTTAATGTTATTACTATTATCTGATGTGTACGGTAGGAAAACATTTTTCAAGCTGGGGGACCCACTTGTGGGGCTGAAAGTACTCTATAAGATAAGATTTATCATTAAATATATATTTTTGTAAATGCTCCGTTTAGAAGATACAGCGGTTTTTAATTCCCTTTTGACCCATTGCCTCTTGTACAGCCTAAACTACTGGATGGATTTGGACAGGATATTTTGTTAAATGACCACAAAAACATAAGCAAAATGGTGTGGTCTCAGATTTGGGTTGAAGTAAGACCAAGATTGCAGAGGAGGGTAAGGAGGATATTTAAAAACAAGTATATGAGGAGTTAAAGGTGAGTACCATGGTATCAACTCGCATCCTCCCGTGAGACTTCCTCCCGGGTTAGAAAATCTCCTCATACGATAATAAATGATGTTACCGCTCCCAATGTTATAAAGGAAAACTAGGGTAAGGAAAATGGTAAAAACGAGATTGGTCACTACTTTTAATTACGTGATAATATGTATCTGTATTTATTAGTAATGTGCAGAGTGGCCAAGCGGGCAGGCTTCGTTAACAAAAATACAAAGCTTTCTTAGTAAAAACGTCAAATCAGACAATACTAAGAAAGCGTTGTACTTTTGCTAACGAAGCCTGCCCGCTTGGCCACTCTTCACATTACTAAACAATAACACAGATACATATATTATCACGCAAATTAATAGTAGTGATCTCGTTTTTACCATTTTTCTTTACCCCAGTTTTCCCTTATAACATTGGGGGCGATAACATCATTTATTTATTATCGTAGGGGGAGATTTTCTAACAGGGAGATTTTCTAACCGGGAGATTTTCTAACCGGGAGGAAGTCTGCCGGGAGATTTTCTAACCCGAGAGGAAGTCTATCACGGGAGGAAGTGAGATGTAATCAGTACCGTAATGTTTTAATGGAACTATTGGTATTTACGATTCGAAAATCCTTATGTATAAAAAATTAAAAAGTTATTTATGTATCCATACATATATAAACTAGAGTTAGTATAATTTAATACCACATAGGTCTCGTTGGTACTCGTTTATGAATTAATTTTAAAACGATGATGATGCTCTTTTAAATATATTATTATGAGTAGAAAATGATTTACTTCGATTCGAACTATTGTTTGTGTGAAAATCTTTTAATTTTTAAAACATCCCTGTGTCATCCTGTAGAAAGTGTTCTTCTAATGTTTCCAACCTTTCCACTCACATTATATTTAAAAGCATCGTCATCGTTTCAAAATTAGTTCGTAAACGGGTCCAAGGCGCTTACTTATGGGGTATTAAATATACTAGAAACTAACTCTGGTATCTAGAGTCTAAAGTCTAGGTCTAGTTTACATATGCGAATCGCAAATACCAATAAAACCCAGGGCAGGGAGGTGCCAGTTTTGAATAATACCAGGGGGATAGGTTGGGTGTTCCATTAGAAGAACATTACGGTACTCACCTTTAACTTCTCATACCTGTTTTTAAATATCCTCCTCACCTTCATCAACCGTCCTCACCTTTACCAAAGTATCTAGTATAAATAATACCTTTAAATCTGCTCGACTTTCTTGATTCTTCCGGGCCACAATTATTTTAATGAAAGCTTCAGAGACTTTCTGGATTTTTCCTACCCATATTCTTAAGGTCCGGCTGCAGTACACACAAGCATCTAGCTTTTGAAGTATACACCGACACCATTCCCATTCCCTTATATTATAACCATAATCCTCTATCTTTTTATATATACTTATAATTATGTAGTATTGTAAGAGATGTGTCAAATGACGAAACAGCGTAAGTAAAAGAAAAGTAGTAGTCATTTAGTGAGATGAGAGGGAATGAAAATGGAGATGCAATGTAGTTGACACAGTGGGGCACATTACGTCAGGTGACAATTGACAATGTACATTATAAATGTTTGATAACATTCCTTCCTCATTCCTCACATAGATGAACGAAGAAAGAATGAAAAAATAGCTTGACGATTTAGAAAAGAAGGTAAATAGAAAGTTTGTGCTGCATTTTTTATACTTCAAAGAAAGTATTTGCTTAAATCGATTTTTATTTATTAGTCATGTCATTAGCCTATTTCTTCGGTGTTTTAATTTATAATTAATTTTGTCGTTATTTTATTTTTTTTATATTAATTTTTGATGAAACGGCAGGATATTTTGTTGCTTTTGGTAGTAGTATTAATATAGTAGTAAAATTATGACCTGCACTGCAGTGATTTGCTTCCCTAACCAATCTAATGTGGTGGGATATTACCGTTCTATCTTCCTACTTCATAATCTGAAATTGAAATGATATTATTATTATGATGTAGTGTCTAGGTAGGAGGAAATGCCAAGCAAAATATATGAAATGGAAGCATATGGCCAGCGCATTGCACATTCAATTGCTTGCCTTGTTTACGGAACCTATGAGTTAATTGTTAGCAGGACTGTCTGTCACATGTTGTTATGCATCTTGTGCCCTTGGTCTTGGTCATTTGAACATATGCCTGAAGAATTTCTATGAAATCTTGATTCTCTGTTAAATCTTGGTTGGGTTGAATGGCTTGTGGTGTACTTATGTATGTTCTATTACTATATATTTTCCTATGATTTGTATCGGTGAATATGAAAATTAGTCAAAGGTCTAGGTACCTACAGACATTGATACTGTAGAAGGTAAACAGGAAATAATGCTCGTGCTAAAAATAAGGAAACCTGGCACGCGTTTTCAAAACTATGAAAAACAACTTTGACTGATCAGCCAGGCCACTTACTTCATTGGCAATGTTCTATCTATTATCTTGAAGTTTAACCTACCTGTGCTTTGTTCAGTTTATGTACGCACTTTTGAACCCTTTTCCTTTCGTGTGCGACCGTGCAGCTTTCGTAAACGTGTCACATTTATGTCATTGGACTACGTAGATATGAATATTTCAGTGGTTTCTGATAATATCATGTTTTTCAAATGAATTGGTTGTTCTATTTGATATATCTATAACATGCGTAAGAATGTAGCTTAAGAGGGGAATGGAGTTTTGAGCATGTCATGATAGAAAACAGATTTGCCGATAAGACGATAATTCATGATAGAATTCGTAATCATTCGTATTCGTAATTTGGTAACATTTTCAACACCTTAATTTCATTTTTTGTGAGAAGTAATTTGTATTTTTTATTTCTTACAGGCTGTTCTGTAACGAATAGAATTGCTAAATTATCATTCAATCTGGACTTGCCACTCGAAAGAAGTCATTGCAATACCGTGGTAGGTTGTTGCAATATGATCATGACATCAGCATTTTGCGACATAAGATCTCCCAAAGCAATACATTCTCTTCCATCTGCTTATTTATTCGGCAAAGTACATTTAAAGTATGTGTATCAGTATCTCTTCATTACTATGCAAATTACTTAGTTCAGTATTTTTATCATTATAAAATATTTCGACATGATTTTCATTTGTGAATGTTTGTAATTCAATACCAATACTGTATACGTAAATACGATGCACTCAATTTGCAAAAGTATAATTTACACAATTTTTATTTTTAGTTCCGTAGATGCAAGTCAACTTTTTAGTAGTATTCGAAATCCTGTTTTATTTGTTGGTCAACGACGAATGGGTTCTACATTGAGTCAATTGCACAGAAAAGGACGTCACAAAAAATTTCGACCACCTAGAAAACCTTTAGATGGAGCTCCTATGTTAAAAGGAGTCATTTTGAAAACACTTGTAAAAAAGCCGAAAAAACCTAATTCTGCTAATCGAAAATGCGTTCTTGTGCGTCTTACTAATGGAAAGGAAGCAGTGGCATATGTTCCTGGGATTGGGCATAACTTGCAAGTAAGTCTCAGCCCAGCACTATTGAAAGTTTGACTGTGTCATACAAACTAAATTGAGTTTGACCTTTGTATAGGAGCACAACATAGTATTGGTTCGTGTTGGGAGACTTCAAGATGTCCCTGGAGTTAAACTGAAATGTATCCGTGGAAAATATGACTTACCGCATGTTATTAAGACGTAATAATGTATGCATTGACATGTATTTAAATTTTGTACAGTTAGTCTGGCTTTTGATGAAATGGTGAGATAAAATTCAAGTTCCGTGTATTAAAAATCCTTGGCTTTGTTACGATTTGAAAATCTTCATTGCTTAGTAGTTCTTTTACTTTCACTAGATGTGTCAAATAAAGATTAATTGCCAATAAAATCTCAAATTCGGAAATGTTTTTAAAATTTTTAATGTCATGAAATTATATCTCATTGGAAATACCCTTCCGGCGAGAGTTAATTTTATACCACGAAGAAATTCATAAACCTTTTTTTGCCTTTTTAAGGAATGTTAAGTTTTATAAAAAAAGCATATAATATGAAGGATTAAGCCTGAAGAAACAGACTAATATGTTGAATAAACATTCTTTCTGAAGCCACATGATTTTACAAACCACACTCCAATACTTTAGTTCTAATAAGGCATTCTTTCTGAGTATCTCTTATAACAAAAAATGTTATAGTAAAATATGGATTAGTCTTTATTTCAGCTTTTAATAAAGGACCTCTATCAGCACAATTAACTTCAGGATTTTAAAAGATATGTACAATTTACATTAAAACTCCCTTCTTGGGTGAGTAGTACCGGTACCGGTTCATACAACAGAAAATGATTTTATTCAAATCCTGCCACACTGAAATGTCTAAGCAGATAATATTCTAAAATGAAACTCTAAAATCCTTTATTCGTAGGCTATTATTATGCTATTATGGTAGTACTTATCTTAAAACCTCTGTTACTGTTTGCTATTGTAGGATTGAAGAACGTGAAGTACGTATACAATGTGAAATCCTTTCGTCAAACTGAGTCTATGAATCTTGCCAAAATGGTTGGAGTGCAGTAAAATCGACTTAACTCTTTGAACGAATGCTATAGACAACGTTAGAGCACATGTGCTCATTCGTTTGTAATAGACGAAGGTTACATTTTCACATTGTTACCGGCTTATTGTTAAATGCAACGATTATGAATTTAAGGTCGTCCTAGAATGATTATTCAATCCATATGAATATGGTTTTGTAATATCTCACCGAAAAGTCTAAAATTAGCCTGCAACTTGAGAGCAAATACATACACCATATGTATGCTCATTTTGTGGGGCTATTACGTTTCGACTTATACATAGCTGGGGAAATCGTGGAGCCTGACTACTGTGACTGTGTGACTACATGTTTTGTTTAAGTACAATAAGGCGTGCGGTTGACCTCAATGTATGCAGTCAATGGTAGTCATATTGAATAAATTTTGACAAAAGGGTTCGAAATATCAGCGAGGGGTCCTCCCATTTCTCAGCCTTGTGCTAACCTCATGAGAGAGCTTTGAGGTATTTTGTATCTGCGCTTTCCTTTGATTTCTCTCCGACGAATATCTGTCTCGGTGCTAATTACTTTTCTAAATTCATAGCTTTTTAAAATGTAACATTGAGCAACTAAGAAACACTAGGAGGGACCCCCCTTTTCCGTGTTAGTTTAAGTTTCAAGACTGTTAGCTTTAAATACGGTCTTACCGAAGATCTTCGGTTTTCGAAGTGAACATAGATTACAAGATTAGATGTGTTCGCATAGGTATAGCAGTTTACATTTATATGTATTCTTTGTAAATACTTCCCAATCCCATATATATTATTTACTATACCGAATGAGATCCTCTTAATTGATTATAGGTACATTTCTGGTTACAGTTAGTTTATACATTTGGGGAGCATATACATGTACTAGTAAGTTTATGCATAAATTTTATTTTGAGAATCCGTGAAAGGGTCCTAAGAGTTTTTATGGTCATGTAGACTACTTTTCTGACAGTTTAAGTGTAGAATTTGATAAAAATGCAACGATACATCCAAAATCTTATTTTGGTCATTAAAAACTCTTATGAAATGAAGCCTTTCATGGAATTTCAAAATAAAATTGATGTAGAACATGCATATGGTCCCCAATTGTATAACCAGACTGCAACAAATATGGTATATAGGCACTTTAATTTGTGGACGTACCTAAACTACATAAAATTGTGAATGTGTTTACATCGCATAGCATACATTTTGACTTTGAAGCAATAATGCAATACATATCGCAAGCAGAAGCTTTATCAGAGGGCGACTTAGTAAATTTTATGAGGGCAGTTGTGAAAGAAATGTTTTCATAATAATTACCCAAATGTAAATTGTAATACTGTATATTAGTATACCTTCTTTGTGCACTACCGGTTTACTACAGGGAAGAGAACAATGTGAAATTGTCACATAAAATGATTAATGATTGTGGAATATCTGTTGTCCCTTCAACTCTTTTCTAAATGAGTACTTGGCACTTTTAGTACCCTCAATCAATGCAAAATACCACACCATGATGCTTTGTGGGTGTTGGTGCATGGAACATTATGCATATAATAAAATGATATACTAAACACAAAACTGTTATGCTTTTTCTTGAGATTTGAGAAGCTACTACTGCGGGGACCGAAAATTACTTTCTCATTATAAGGACATCGTGTATTTGAAATCAACAATGTAGGGATCGAGATGGATACGTTATTTACTTTCGTACGAATGAATGTGTTTCCACTTGCGTATTGTCGTTAGTAATGTAGTAGATCTACAGTTATTTGAGATAAGGTTTAGATTTTGTCTCTCGTAACTCATAATTGTAACTGACACATCAGATCTTAGGATTACTGAAAATGTACAAGCAATTAAATAGGTTATTAGAATTTTACTATTTATTATGTTAAGTACTTACTAGAAACTACATTGCGTTTTTAAAGTTTCAGTGTTGAGTCTGATTTCGATAGTTGCAAGATTCAACTCTGTTACTCTAGAGCAGAGTCCAAATAGTGCAATAATCTCTCAGTTCCACTCAACAGTATTTATCACAAGAAAATCTGCATAATTCGATCTACATACTTGTACTAACTCTCATAAAAAATGTTGTGACTATACTTCCTACTTTGCAGAGTAAATTCAATGTTGCTCTTTGTTCTATGAGCGACGAACTTACTTTAGTTACTCGTTTTCAAGTGCTTAAAAGAACTAAGAGCATCGTCAGTAATGTGGGTGTACTGAACTTTATATTGTTAACCCCTATCGCCCCTTCCCCAAGTACAACATACCCTGAGCTGGCAATGGACGACGAAGCAAATATGATAAATTGTGTGGTCATTTCAGCTGGAATTCCGTCTATTTTGGGAAGTGAACAGAATGACGAACAAATGTCGAAATTGTTAGGTGATATGAGTATTACATAGCTAAGGCGGTAACGTAACGGTAAGGTAACGCGCGTACGTTACATACATATGTTCACAAAGTTTTCGTATAACATCCACATAACAATAGTTCATAGCATTAGGAAATGGACAGTAGAGTGAACAACAATCCACATGAGAAAACAATAAATGCGATGGAAGCAAAGGGTTCTTTCTGTGGCACTTTGACAGATCCAAATTTAGATACGGAAGGGTTTACTCAACTCAACCAGAAGTGGACATTAACCAAAATTCAAAGGCTTGCTTTTGTGTGGTAGAGCAGGGCCAGGTCGTATGCCTCCTGTCTTCTCTTACAAAAAGGATCCCAGATTAGTGTTGCTATTGCTTGTAGCAGTGCGTTGAATTTGTACTCGTTTGAGTGTATACAATGCACAGAATAATACTGTATAGTATCGATTGTTGTAAACTATAATATTGTGCTAATGCTTACAGTGTAGTCCAGCCAGTGATGTATGCCTTGAAATTTTCTTAGCATTGAAAATTTGAATATTCGTTCATTTTACCGAGAATAATATTATAGGTACTATTATGGACGTTGAATGTAAACGTATGTAACTCAAATGTACATAACACATGCTAGTATTATTTGGCCTAACTTTGCTGAATAGTTAATGATTAGCTAGGTATAGTAGCTGCGTCTTTTTTCAATAAATTATGAAATTTAGTTACAGTTGAAACGTAATATTATCTTCAGGGAAAACTCACATTTGTACATCATGTACAAATATTGCTGTCATAGTCATGCCATACTATTCATAGTCCATTATTGGATATTTGTAGTCCAACTAGCATTAGCTTATTAAGGTTATGTTATAGATGCAATGCAGACCACGGCTATAGACTATCTTATAGGTACAAAATGAAACATGTGTGTTAGTATAACAAAATAGCATATATAAGGTTGTAATGTTAGGGCATGTTCATTTTAGTTATAATTGGGACCCATAAAACTAAATTAAGCTTATACGCACACACACACACTACTTTTTCTTACCCCTTACATCTCAATCGGGGATGGACAAAGGAGAGAGGACTTACCAGGAAATATGTTTCAATTGATGGTAAACTTTATATTAAGTATTAGTAATATTAGTTGACTATTATAATATTTGTAGGTAGGTACTCATAATATTTTGTACGAACGGAAAAATATTTTTACTACCATGCTGCATAGGTGTTTTGCTCTCTTATCTGTACATTGTATTCTATCATCATATAATGCATGGACTTTCCACAATCAAAAATGACATTCATTTTCAATGCTATTCCTAGTATTTACTATTATGACTAAGCTTAGTAGAATGTATAAGTACAGAAGCGATCAAATAAACGCGGTGTGCAGTCTCCGAGGTAAACAGGAGTACAGTCACATATGACAGAGATGTCAATTTCATCATTTCTGCACGATTGTCAGTTGTCATTTGTAGGTTCGATTCTCTAAAGCCACGACAAATAACGTATTATTACTCCATTCTACCCCTGATGGCAATTGGTAGTCAGGACAAAAATAGATCCTTTATTCTTTAGCGAGTGGTTGTATTTCCTTTGCCTAACTTAACCATGCTAATGAAGCTCGTCCATGTTCTAAATATTAACCATGACCACTTTGCTCCGGGTGCAGTTGTTCTATGCTATGATACAAGTATGTGTAAGTGTGATGTATGACGGTGACAAGAGAAACGGCTCCACATTGGTTGTGTGAATGGCAGACATAGTAGACAGTATATTTATTATGTTTTATTATAGCATCACACTTTTAGTACGTAGGTACTCCAAACTGAGCAATCTGTTACAGTTCTATGGTTCAGATCTAGATTAGACCTCATTCAACATATTCTCCCCCATTCATAATGTAATTATCTTCTTAGTTTCTTTGGCTTAGATAGAGAGGTAATTGTTTATGCTGAATATGTCAACCTAACAATGTACTGCGCACGACTATTCTAGTACACATTTATAGTATACTATTACTGGTTACTAACTAATTATACTTACTATCTCCGATATATGACACAATATCTATTAGGTTAGGTTTCCACCGAAAAATATGACTCATTCGTGTTTAATTACACACTTAAAAGCAAAATATTTAGTAGGTACACAAAAGTAGGAGGAGAAACTTAGGCCACTTATGACATTTTAGCCAGTAAAATTTGTGATAAAATCAATACCTTTTTTGTTGGTTCAGTCAGTACCAAGAAGAGCAAATGTTGAAATTTTGGGTTTTAGGGTACTTGGGTTTTTATTAGCTCGCCCGAGGAAGCGAGCTTATATTTAGAAGTCTCTGACAATTTTCGCTAGCACAGGAATGAAAGGAAGAAACGTTAAAAAACTAGAAGTGAGACAGATAAAGAGAAAGTCTTGAGTCTTGACTACAAATGGATCAAGAAATCTAACATATTGCTACAAATTTTAATTTTATATCATATATAGGTAGGTTACTATCTAAATCTACAGCTAACTTTTAGTATATGAAATCTGTACTATAATAGTAAGAGTTTGCAGCGTAATGGAAAAATTTATTAGCCTTTTTTAAGCTAAGGACTACCTATGCGAATCCAATCAAATGCGTTTGAAACAAACAAGTCAACTTGGTTAATAACCCCATACGTTTTTCATATTTTTGTCTTATCTACATTTATGTATCTGTGGCGAAGTAGGAGAATGTATGTAATGGTTATAGTTCTATGTAAATCGCCACGCGCGGTGTTTTTAATCGATTTACAATCTCTAACTGCAGGTGTGCATAATATCATCAGTGAAACAACAGCTCACGTGTTCACAGGTTATGTAGCTGTTGCGAAGAAGACATAATGTATACGTAATACTTATGGATACATATTTAAACATAAATACATAATTTATTTTTGTCATTGCGTAGTTATCAGGGATGAGTTTGATGACACGACATCCTTAATACTTATTCCATTCGAATTCGTTTTGCATGTGGTATCGTACATTAGACTGTTGTCGTTACTGACAAAAGGCTTCATAGGAAATATGGAAGATACTTATCATAGGTTGCGAACTGATAAATTAAGCAAATCGGGAGACATTTCAATATTTTTTGAAGCCAAGATCTGGCTAAATTGTCGTTTTAAGAATATCCCTCAATATAACCTGGGTACATGCAGTCTAACGGACAGGATTTCAAATATTATATGCGTGCATTTAGATATCTTCTATGCACATTGGATTGTTTCCAGTGTTCTTCGTAAAATGTACACGCAATATACCAAGAGAGAAGGAAAAGAAATGGAAATGATTTGATTGAACACACGTTCCGTTGATCTTTGTAGCATATCATTTATTTTATCCAAGTGGTAAAAGGTGTTCATTACAAAACTATCTTTCTACGAACCGATTAATAGTATTACTTATGTATACAGTCGTAGTCATAATAACAAGTATAAAAACCCCATACAATTCAACTGAAAGATTTTAGTACAATCACCACTGTTCTTCAAACGTGAGTTCCGTGACCAGCTAACCCGAACTCTTGCAATACTACGGAACGAGATAGTTCTAAGACTTGAGACTACTACCTACATAGAAGTCAACGGACGTCTCCATATTTCACCAAGGTATAACGTTTACCTTATTAGTTTAGTTAAGTAAGTTTTCTGAGATGATAGACAAACTGATCCGCAAAAATTTTAGCCCGCATTGATATCGATGTGTATAGTGCAGACGCATTTAAATGTAATTTTTGTGCAATTTTTATTGTATCTCCGTATATAATTAAATGCAATAGTGAAATTTTTAATCAATGTAGTTTCACAGGTTTACTATAATATTTGCGTGTTATAACTTTGAATGTGAACTTACAAATTAAAATTAGGCAAATGTTGAAGATTAAACAGATTAAAGATTTTTTGCATTGATACGATATGGCTTCAACAACTCGTAAGCATATAATAATCAAATTCATATTATTATGTGCATAGTATGCAATCCAATGTATCCATTATATTAAAGTTAGATAAACTGAACAGATATTATGTATTACACAAGCATGTGAAATATCAAGCTTAAAACGGTCTCATTAACATATCCTATCCTATCTAGCCCTGCTCGCCAAACAGTAGAGCACATCGCTACCTATAAACGTTTTTAATCTACATAGGCATGTGCACGTATTTTCGTTTCGAAGAAGTTGGGTAATAACGATAAGGCAGCCATAATGCGACATCATACAAGTCATCAATAATGTAACGATATTGTAATAATAAACATGGCAGTTTCATGTTGTTCCTGTGAATATGAAAGGCAATAAATTTGTGTATGCATATTGGGGGCCTGGTATTTGAATAGTATAATTAGACAGAAGGGAGGATTGGAATTGGAAAGTATATTATTATATAAATAGGTCCATATTTAAAATAGGTACTGTATTGTTATATGCGGATCATTGACGATGATTTCCATAGAGTAGGAATATTATAATGGGTTATAGGTAACCGTCTAGCTACTGACAAAGAGTCTCCTCTTACAGCTACGCATTACTTTTTGTTGGAAGGTGTTTGTAATGTAATGCGTTTCAATTTTTGTTATTTGTAACACTACGTTTTGCATGAATGCACAGGACCATTGCTTTAAATAGAATGTTTCAAGCAAGTTATAGTTTGTTAGGTATATAGGTACACTTAAATAGTATTAGTAGGAGGTAAGAATAAAAATGGTAATGACAATGGCAGTGAATGAGTGATTTAGTGATTACGATACATGGAAGCCTTTATTATTCATAGGAAAGTTATGCTATAATGAGAGCTATCCTTATTAGTGTTCCGTATTATTATGTATGTATTAGCCTACAGAAGTAATTATAATTTAAGCAGAACAGGTCAGAGTAGACAAGGGGTCAATCACTCTTGTCCTCTCTGCAGTCCATCCTTAAATCACGGTCTAGTCTTTTCTTCATTCTACTTCACAACTAAGAAAATTCTTACTGTTTAACTAAAGCTTTAAAAGAACTTTTGTGTCAACTAATAAGCCCTATTTAGCTTTACTTACCTAAATTATACATTCTTTCACACACTTAATTCTCACGTATGCTTCCTTAAAATAAATTTAGTATTACTCATAATATTATTTATTACTTTGACTTTATGACTTCTTTTGGTAGGTTAGTCCCTTCATTAGCTTGGTACCTATTGCTACTCCATATTGCTTAATTTGTAATTCTATCCCAAGTTGGGTTGGTTGTATATAATATAGTGTGTGGCTACCCCACATAATTGTAGATTTTCGACCCATAATATACATTCTGTTTCCACCTATATAGGCTTAAGATATTATACCTACACATACAGCATTATATTCTCTGGCATCGTATACAATACTGCTTCATATTTCAATGCTAATAAAAGTAATAATTACAATTGTATCTGAATGAAAAGCATAAGATACAAACTAAATTCAAGGTGACCTGAACCTTATTTGCTACGTCTATGGCATAACATATAGATCTAATGTGTTCAATAAAACAGAAAATTTAGACATCACACAAGTAGATTTTTTGATGCGATACGATTCTTTGGGATTAACTTGTTATCAGCTTCGACAGGATTTACTTAGAAAGCCCTTTTTAAACTTTATCTATGATATGAGCATTGCATGTAAACAACTAGATTTTTTGATGCGATACGATTCTTTGGGATTAACTTGTTATCAGCTTCGACAGGATTTACTTAGAAAGCCCTTTTTAAACTTTATCTATGATATGAGCATTGCATGTAAGTTAGTTTAGTTAGTTATATAGGACATACCTAAGTAAATGGGCGACCGCAACTCGATGTCAGATAAAACTTTAGTTGTTCCTTTTCATCTAAGAATTGATGAATCAAATGAATGAAGAATATTCTATTCTACTTGAACATTGTTCCAGTTGAGAATTGTTTCCATAATATATAGGAGTGTCTGGATATATAAAGAATTGTTGTATAGATTATAGATTATTCTCCAAGTATTGTAAATCACTTTTGTTTCATTAGTACCTATATTATGAGGTAGTAGAATATGGTGAATAGTAGGACTAAGTAAAATTTGAATCATAATAAAATGAATGAAGAATATTCTATTCTACTTGAACATTGTTCCAGTTGAGAATTGTTTCCATAATACAGTATATAGGAGTGTCTGGATAAATAAAGAATTGTTGTATAGATTATAGATTATGCTCCAAGTTTTGTAAATCACTTTTGTTTCATTAGTACCTATATTATGAGGTAGTAGAATATGGTGAATAGTAGGACTAAGTAAAATTTGAATCATAATACCGAAAGGATCATTCTTTTGAATTTACAGGATGTGGGTAAGACGGGCAGGGAAGGAATAAAGTGTGGGCAGTGGCTTACACAATAGGAAACTACATAAGGGGTGGTAACCTTTCCCTGACAATAATGAAGGGAAAGCCAATGCTAAAAGGAATGCAACCCTACATGCATAAGTACACATGCGTACCTATGTAAGTATCTTTTGTATAGGCTGTATGCATTTCATCATGTATGTAAAATGTGATGTAGGAAGTTATGTGATTGCCTCCTAAGTTGCGATGTCAATGTGCATACAGATACAAGACTCGTACAAGAAGTAGTCACCACAAGAAGCACAAGTAGTCAGTTTGGGTGATTTGAGTAGAGCAGTCCAGCAGTAGAGTAGTCTTACGACAGTGAATAGAGTGATCAAGTCGGGTGACTGCCAGTTTTCAGTTCCTTTTTCAGTTTAAAACGGAAAATTATGATTGCCTACAAAAATCACTCCATTTTCTTTCGAGTAATTGTTAATTCGTAATTAGACACAGACACTTCAGACACAGACTCAATTCACTCAGTTTGTGAACTTGTTTTAGGGGCTAACTAAGACTGTGAAAGTGAACTCATTTCATTAATAACTGATTAAACTAACCTTAATTAACAGCGGTAAAATGTTGTACAGTAACTTTTCTTCGAATGTCACAGGGACTTCGCCTTCTTCGAGTACGAGTCACAACTCTGCCGACCTCAGTGACAACGAAGAGGATTCTCCTCTTGATTTCTCTCAAAAAAAGACCAAAGAAAGAGAAAGTAAAGAATCCGAACCAAAGTCTCCTTGTAGTCGTCTTCGTGATATTCTCAGTATGAAGTCGCCTGCATTGCCCGAAGATTTTGCCGCATCCGTCCTTAATTTATCGAAAGAGTCGCCGATTCCTGCATGGTTGAAAACGGATTATAGAAATAGTGCGTCCATCTCTCCTGTTGTTGATTCTCATCAGCCTTTTGTTCCAAATCCTTTGTCTCCCGGAGGAGGTCCAGCAGCATCTTTGACTGCCACGACACCCATTACCACAATGTCTAATAACAATAGTAGTGGATTACCGCATAATATGGCATTCTCACCGTATGGAGCATTCAGTCCTACTATTAGTCCTGCCTTAAACCAAAATTTACCCATAAATGGAGCTGGAATGTCATTAGCAAATTTTGAAGCGGATACAACATCTTTGCTCTCTCATCTTGCTGGTGTCGTTGGTTCGGGCAACTTAGGAGCATTGCCTTATTCAAATGACCTCCCACTGCAAATTCTCAATAATGGAGCTGGCCCCACCAAAGGACGTGCAACCCGTCCATTCAAGGTATGTTGTGTTTTCTACATTATCTCTGGGTTAACAATACTAGCAATCTATGGTTTGGAATTTTGGAAAGTAAAAATTGAGTTTTACAACTGAAAATGGTTTTAAGGAATGATAAAGATTGATTTTAAATTTACCTTTAACTAATTGGTACCTGCTATCTTCAAGTCCATGGAAAAAACTTTTATACCAATGATAGTCTGAATTTTTTTTTCCTTTCCCCCCATTTCCGCCTTTTTCCCATTTTTCCCTCTTTTTTCCTTTTTTCTCGTATATTTTTTTACGCATTTTGGCCTATTTCGTAGCCACACTACCAGGATACCAGAGGTTTTTCCACCAGCAAGTATATTATATACTATAATTAATAACCAGAGTCCAAAGACCAATTAAATATTTTGTAGCATTGCATTAAGTCATTGGAAAGTAATTAGAGTTGAATTAAGTTCTTGTTCAGTTGACATGACATAAAATACTCCAGTTTCGTTTTTCGTTTGTAAGGCTATAGAATATGATATGCTAATGGGGTGAAATGTGATTTTCAGGCATATCCAAAGGACCCTTTGAGATTCCCTTCAGTCGGAATGTATGGGCTTCCCATTGGTTTAACTGCCCCTGGAGGAACGGCCGAAGCAATGATTCATCAGCAGTCTCATCAAGCATACACAGAATTCAGAAAGCGTATGCTTGCTCAATCTCAGACAACAGGCAAATCTCGACGTTCTGGTGAGCGTGGAGTAGACAATTCTTTGTGTCCGAGCTTATCATTGAATTGCAGATCATCCATGGATATGGGGGCAGGATCAAGTGGTGAGGAAAATGAAGTGACTGAGGAAGAAGGAAAAAATTTATCTGGAAAAACTGAGCAACAGGTAATTTATATTTACCAAAATAGAAGCTAGGTATCTTTTCTAATCGTAGAATCACAAGTGAATGATATATTGTGAGTTGATATTGAATAAACATTTAGACAGACGTTTGTAATATAAGTTATCTTTATCAATTCAATAGCCTTTTGTATAACTATTGAATACAAAAATATTTATTGTGCTTTTGTGTTTTCAGTTGAAAGACGAAGCTTATTGGGAACGGCGACGCAAAAACAATGAAGCAGCCAAAAGGTCTCGCGATGCTCGTCGAGCTAAAGAGGATGAAATTGCTATTAGGGCAGCTTTTCTAGAACAAGAAAATGGGAAACTTCGTTATGAACTAAGTTTACTGCGTAGTGAAACGAATAGACTTCGCTGCGAGTTGTACAACGGAAGTTCCGAGATGCGTCTTTAATATATCTCATTTTGATCTTATTGTTATTAATATTTAAGTAGAATAGAGAACATAATGAGTAATGTGTTTATATAGAGACTTTACTTTGATTATTCTTTGTCAATGGGGTAGGTATATTGGTTATAGTCGTAGATAACGTGAGCTCGAAAGACAAGCAGAAGGTACCATTTACATATTAATTTAAATAGCTAAAATAAGTTACCTAGAATATATATAATTTATTATTTATTATTTAACCGATAACGTTCTGACATGTGATTACAAATGGTTTAACTCAATTACTATACGTTCCTTTTTTTTGACTTTTTGCTGTAATGTGTTTTACAGGATACCACTCTAATTTTGTATTCACTAGAATAGATTTATCTAGTATTATGCATACTTATTACTTATTATCTTACATGAAACTTAACCTGGTTCTGTATCACAATATTAACATTAGTTCCTACCAAATGAATTTTTTTTCTTCTAATCCAACCTTATGCAATTTTGAGGAATAATATCAAGACGGGTGTTCTTTGGTAGTATTTGATATGGTAGTGGACGTAAAAAATAGCAAATTACCCAGGTATGTGTGAATTACCGAAAAAATATGGTTGTAGGAGAATTCGACGAGTAAATTTCGACAATTGTAAGGGGTGATTCCGATTTTCCGATAATACAAAGAAGATTTCGACAAATCTGAAGAATGAATAATATTAAGAAATACTTTGATATGTGAATTACTCGTCAATTACGTACAGTAATTCACATATCAAAGTATTTCTTAATATTATTCCTTCAAATTTTTAGATTTGTCGAAATCTTCTTTGTATTATCGGAATCACCTTTTATGCCTAGTTTATAGTACAGGATTTCACGAAGTTATCGTGAAGTTAAAGTGAAATTTTTCACTTTTCAAATTTGTAGCTTGGGTTTTATGAAGTTATTAAGACGCTAGTGTGAAAGTGAAGTTCTTCAATTATGACGCTAGTGTGAAAGTGAAGTTCTTCACTTTCTGAGTTATTGCATTATCCTTCCATAATAACTTCGAGGAGCCCCGACTATAAACTAGGCGTTACAATTATCGAAATTCACTTGTCGAATTCTCCCAATACCAAAAAAAATGTAACTTAAACTGTGGGTCAAAAATAGCAATAAAAAAATGTACAATTTCTTGCAGACCAGTATAAAAAGTAAAAAATAAGCTGGAAGTTTTATGAAACTTCTTGTAATAATATTTATCATTACTGAATTTATTGCCTGTACTAACCTTAAGTAAATATAGTGTTGCTATTTTGCAAACTTTCGCCAATATTGGGATCATAAGCTGTACAAATGGACATAGGTATCTATATATATATAGTATTATGCTTACGTATGATGTAGGAAATAGAAAATTAGGGGTTTGTTTCATTTATTTATAATCAATGATTTTATACATGACAAATCGTCCGAGCAGAATACACAACCCTAGCAGGGAAAGTTGTGCATATTTTTTTTGTGTTGTGTATTCATATGTTAGAAAGTATTAGGTGGGCAGAGGCAGGAGGCAGTTATCTTTACTATCGTATCGGTAATCGGTTTCGGTATTTGTTCGCTAATGTAGAAGTACCAGCACCAAGCAACCCGACAGTACTTTATTTACAGAGAGGAGAAAGGTAAAACTGAGTCAGTGCATGTCTTACATGACAGGTGTATGTTGTGATGTGATTGAAGTTAATGTGCTTACACTCTTTATGTAGATACGTATAATAGTCAACGCAGAATGCAAAGTAGTTATCGGTATTATTGGTGTGTTTTGTGTGGCAACAATCTTCGTGACTGAGCTGAGCCAGTTTATGCCACAATGAGAAGTAATTCGATCACGAAGGAATGGGAAACCGGGCAGATGTTAAGGTAATACAGCGGAGCTATTGCTACCAGGTTACGATTAGAACGAACAAGAAGTGAACATTTGATCGCAATTGGTAGCAATGTCTACATCATATTATCATCATTTGCCCATTCCACATGCATATACGAGACAGGCCAATGCAATGCTAGCAATTTATTATTTTACATTATTTCTTATTTCACATTCGCTTTATTGCATATACACTGCGTATAATTTGAGATTGGGTGCTGGCTATCTATTTGTAAATCTAGACAGCATTATGCTACTAACGATAAGTATATACCTTATGCTACCTTATGTAGAACAGCAACTTCTTAATTATCAGCCTAATGTACCTATAAGTTTGTAATTTATATGTGTGATAGCTATTATTACCGATATGTAAACTTTATTCTCTATTTTCATGTGATGTCAGTAAAACGCTGACCAATGCAAGAAAATGGCTAATAGCTAACGAAAACAAAATAAATTAGCTTTCTCTATTGTTTAATGCATGCAAACTTGCACACGTATTACGTACAGAATCTGCTGTACTCTGTACTAGTTGGAGCAAGGTGGTGAGTTGGCTTAATTCTCATCATGCACACTATTGTATGTCGCCGTCTTTTACATCTTTGAATGCTAAATACACATATTTGAATTTTATATTTGCTTTCTGCTGTCTTTCTTATAACATTACAATAAATTGAACAATATTTTATGAAAAAAATTATTGCTTTTTTAGGAAACTATTTGCTTCAGTTTACGACATGCCAGTAGATCATCCTTTGTTTTTAAGAATTAATCTTTCAACTTACTGATATTAAGCTTGTGACACTAGTCAAGTCAACTGATAGTCAATTGATAGTCAATACACTAGCGGTTGTAAATATATAATGGGTTATGTTATGATATAATATTGCAATACTAGATCACGATTTTATGCTAAGTATATGTAAGTGATGAGAACGTGACGTGAACTGGACATAATTTTGGGTTTCGGTTATAAGGAAACGATTGGCTAAGTGACAACGACAACTTTCAACCATGCTTGTTCCTCTACATTCATGTGATTGATGCCTTCCATACATGCATGTACCAAACCAATGTGCACGTTGAGATGAAAATGTTAATATTCGAACATAACTATAATATCTAAAGTACCTATATTGACTTCGGTTACGTTATAGGAATGGTCAGATTTTTTTACAGTATTCATCACCAGTGGAACCGAGGAGTTTGCAACTAAGAACTAGGTTAGATATGGCAAGCGCAACTGTTTTGGTAGGGATAAAATTTATGTTTGTTTAAAAGTTGCTAATTGATAATATCTGCTATAGAATATATGAAAGGCTAATTTTGTCTGTATGTTTTATATTTGTCAGTATTGATGTAACACAATCACAACGAATAAAACCATTTCGCAATTCAGAGCCTTCAGCAGATTTTGATAGTGTAAAAAGTCCTGTGAAAGTGTGCATAGAATTTAGTACCAACAATGTACTCCACTCTAAACTCGTGAACGCTATTTCAATGTGTATAAGTTACTGTGCCTTAAAATTATTACGTAACTGGGCATGTACACATGCACATCCAATTTTAAGTAAATATTTCCTTTTATACATCGTCTTGAGTGATTCACCCCCATAAGCAACCTTATAATTGTCAACCCATCAAATATATGCATAATCCCTTTTAAGTATATCAATTTGTGCATTCGTCTTCAAATATTCGTAAAAGGTCACCAGTAATTTTTAGCACGACGAAGAAAGTCCGAAGACAACGAGGCTATTTTCACACATTGAGAATACTTCCAAGAAATTGACTGACAATAGCCTTGACTTCTATCATCTTAATTTCCTCGTGAATTAGGAATCTGTGTTGTAGGACTGTTGATTGAATTACAAAAATTCATTATGTAACACAATCTGTTTTATGTTCATATTCTCCACTTTCATACAATTCATGAGTTTTGGAAATCCAAGAGAAGCCAACTTTCTTGGAATTTAATTTCGTTTTTTTACAATCACTGCAAAGTATGGCCATTTCACAATCTGTTGTAATTGTTTAATGCTAATATGCTAATTTCTACACTTTTGCAGGATGGCATTGTCGTTAGTGTCAGTTACAGTGTCCATCAAAACCCTAACTTTCCTTACAATATCCATCATTACAATACCATCATAAAACATACATAGAAGTATAGGGATAGAGACTACTTGTAATTGTACCATATCGGACCAAATACCGTTTGGTTTGGATGTCTAAAGGAAAACTCATTTCACCTCTGACAATCATTCTGTCTGTGGCTACGGGAGCTAAAGTTTCTTTCGTTCTTTATATATAACATTAGGTGATGTGAAATATGCTTGGGTTACGGTATTGTATCAATTGACAGGAGAAGGAATCCTCTGCAAGCAAATTGGTGTTATCACGAATTCATAGCATCATATTGATGTAAGCTTAAAACATTATTTTGATGAACTGGGATAATGACTCTGTGATCTGGAACACCTGACAATAATGACGCGATCTTTTTACAGACTGCTGCTGTGTACATATAGATACACATCGGATATAAATTACACATGCATGAGTTGTGTGAGCGAGTATGATGTGCTCATCTGACTGGATTTCAGTGCCTATTAAATAAGGCATGAATCCATTTTACATATGTATAAGGATCGTTACATTACTGTTGAGCAGGCAAACAGGGAAGTTATACGGACAACGCAAGCATTCGTTTCGGTAGTTACTTTTGTTGTTATTGCCGATTTTGTGATTCCATCCATCCATTGGTTTCATTTCAGCTAAGCATGGTCTTACTTACTTTAAGGCACCATGCAAGTTAATAGGTTCTTATTATATCAGCACTGGCTTCCCCATTAGTATTAGATGGTATTAGTGTTATGTTGACATTAGAGCAGTGAGTTACCTTATAAAATCATCTAAAAAGCGACCGAGTGAAATAATGTTATTTATGATGAGCTATTCATTCAATTCTATTAACCATTGCCATTGTGTAGATGCCCATAGTAAATCTACTTTACACATCCTGTACCTGTTATAAAAATCCACCTAAAACGAACATTGAACATACAAGATAATACTGAAACGACATGATCCCATCACTCATGTGGACAGCAATAGCACGTCCTCATCAAATTTTCATAGCGGGTTCAAATTATTTCTGCCTTTGAACTGAAATGGGGTAACTCTTTGATCGACAAGTCAAGAAAGTGCCTTTGGGGTAATTACGTCGCTATTTTGGAAAAAGAAGCACTTTTATTCATATGGATATGCAGAATTTTTACTGTGAAATCAGCAGGTTTGTTAAACAAAAGGGAACGCATATTATTTTCACAACTTTATTACATACGCAGGAACACAACTGACAGTATTTAGTGCTGATTTTGAAGTGTCATAAATAAACATATACGTTTTCAAATATATCCAGGTAAATAGTTCCATGTGTCTACACAAATGACAAGAAACTGCGTATCAATATTAGTAATGATTAAAGTAATGCATGGAATGGTCTCAGCTGTCTCAGCAGCTTGCATAGAATCATATTATTACCACAAGTTTCGTGGTAACTACACTTAATTTGTATTCCTAATACGTACTGACATTACCATCACTGTCATTAAGATTATAATTAGCACTGGAAAGAAACGAAACAACATATAGAGCACGTAAGCTATACCTGCTCCACAGAGTACATAAGGAAATCGTAAGGAATCAGAGTAAATCTTTATAGGATATCACGACTCTTGTATTGCAATTTTAGTCGTTTGTACTTAAACTAATGGAAATAAGCACAATATCACGAGGCATGTGACCTGAATTAACACGATGGACAATTGTGTAATTGGCGAACATTGAAATACTTACTAAGTGGTTACCCTAAATTGCAATCTTATATTTCTCGTTTTCCTTATAGTTTTTTCAAGCAATAACCTTAGTTTATTGATTACGTTAGTATTAGCTTTGAATGTGAGAGGATAAAAAATATGCAAATTGCTAGCTTGCTGTTAGTTTTCTGGATATTTTTCAAGGATAACAACTATGATGAAAAAGAAAGGATATGAAGTTGCTTATGACATTTTATTCAGTACAGATTTCATTCATACTTCCGATACCTTCCTGTTGGATGACGAGTTCATTGGTATCAATTGCACAATTTATATTTATAAATTAAATATGATTACGTAAGAATACAATAATTTTCGTAGCTAAATATGACGTACATATGTTTTAATATTGATAAGACTGCTTGACGCTTCGTAAGCAAATTTTCTGAGAAAATCCAGTACCCCATTAACGCAATGAAAACGTAGATTAATCTTACTGAGAATAAGGTCTAAATATTTAAATTGATGATAATAACTTTGCAGCAGCATTTACTATTAAAGCTGAAATAAAGAAGGTATACTTTAATACAATTGACCTTTCAAATTCAAAGATGATAGTGTATGGAATTGTATCGTCGTACCTGATAAAATCCAGGTGATCACGGAATCTCCATTTCTGCTGGCAAAACTACCCGAAGGCTTTGGCTCATCATGTGGCGCATCGTTATGAGGCTCTTCTGCATTGCAAAGATCTTGTTGGCATCTGCGACAATCAGCTTCTTCGACAATTTTCCCAGATATAGTGAGCGTCTCATTTTTGGAACTACTTTGGTTTCGAATAACTTTATCATAAATTTTCCTGTCACAGTCAATTTTTGGTCGCATACATCCAAAAACCCTATGATAAATTCTGTTCGGGTTGAGAATTGGATAGGAAGTAGTTACTGATCCACCATTTGCTTTCTCTTCCGAAGACAGTCTCACATGGATACTTATTTCTCGCTTGCCGCAAAATGAGTTTTCTTCGCATTCTTCAATGTATTTAGGGTCGCTCCAACCTGCATACTCTGATGGACAATCAGGTCCATCCCGGGATCTGTCGTAAGATATGGAATTCAAATAAATATTTGCATACTCGCAGTTGGATTTCCCTTCTTCAGTGTCTAGGCACTTCGAGTGACAATTGTAGCATCTCAATCCTAAATACATATCGTTTCAATGACAAATACTTATGAATGGTTCAATGTTGATTCGATGTAATGATAACATATAGTGTATGCATAGTATTATGAATGGTATATAGTACTAAGTAAGATTGGTTTTCTTACCGTCTGATTGGTGTACACTGAAGAATAAAGTTATAACCGTTGCGATGTAGAATATAATGGCCATTTTGAATGTCTGATTTATTACTCTTGCAGTAATGGCTAACTGTCTCAATTTTTAAAGTGTTAAGGCGTGAATGGTAAATCGGCTAGCAAAACAACAAAATAATATATCGTAATGATACGAGCAGAATACTAAGGATGAGGCTTCTTGCGACGTTGGATAGTGTTTATATTGTAACTGTTTCCGTGATGTAAATAAAATTCTTGGAAGTCTTACCACTGCATAAATAAGCACGTGCTTACTGTCCGCAATTGTCTTTGTGAATGGAGAAAATAACTAAGCAAACAACAACGGTCAATCAATGACTAAGCTGTTGGTAAATAATAAATAAATTTTTGCTTACAATACGTTTGTTCTTCGTTTGTTTGTCTGTGTTTCAAAGTCTAGTATTTTTATCAAACATTTATGTGTATCGTTTTGCCGAAAAGTAACGTTATCGTATTGCGGTAGCTTAATTTATGTGTCTCATTTTAATGCGATGTATTCTTAATGCGCTGTAACTGTAAGACCTCTTTCTTGGTTTGGTTTTCAATATTTGGAGATAAAGCTTTACAAATGGAAATTCCAAATTCTCTTTTGTTTATTTGCTTATGGAAGTTTGCATTTTGAGGTTTGTTATGCTGGCCTAATATATATATCGACCTTTGACTCTTGATTGAGCAATAACAAAAATATTTTATGTATCACCACTTAGCAATTCGAATTACAATCCGGACCCTGAAGATTTGGAACACCAGTGGTGGTTTGTGAATGTGTGATTCTCAACTGTCGTTTACGTATGTACTATAAATATGTACCAGTCAAATCTCAGACACTGTTATAGCAGTTTTCTTAATTAGTACACGATTTCCTGTGGAAAACCTTAAGGATTACTTAGTATTGTTATCCACTTCTTAGACACTGCAAACGAATGTTGCTAGCTTTAGCATTTGCGGAGCATTCTGTTAATTTACAGAAATTTATATATTGTCTTATCTTTCCATGGGGAAGTTGAACGAAGCATGTGCTAATATCATTTGTCATTATCCTTTAGCATGAATACCTACATATGTATGGCTCTGTAAGTGAAATATAATCACTCTATTGCATGTGTGATCTCACATTTGTATCGTAATAGATACCAAGTAATTCTACAATTCCCAGTATTAACCAGCAAGACATTGAAAACTAGATTTCATCTTGCATAACTGTATGATGCGTTAATTTTTAGCTACTTTTTACCTAATACTTAAATCTCGGTTTATCTAGGCAGATTTTTTTGTTTACAGTATTGTGGCAGTTTTTACGTTTTGAGCATAGATAATTCTTATCTCATTAAGCACATTTCATATCAAGAAAGTCCATATTATCCAAAAGGAAAAAACATTTTAAGGTTTGAAACTGAGTTTGGAATTGGAAGGAATCACTAATTATTATCATTTTGTGAATGCGAATGAATGCTTAGTACCAAACTATTGTTAACAGATTTTTTTAAATTGTAAAATATTTACCAATTTAGCCGTAATTGGAATTGCAGAGCAAAATCTCATAGAAACCCATTTTCCATGTTATCTAAGGCATAAAATTCCAAAAGTCATGTACAAATTGAGTCGTAAAAATATCAAGTCGAACTTAGAAATATCAGCAACAATTGTGTAAGAGATTTTTGCCTAAAGTGATTTTGTTCTTGACTAAATTTACATTGTAGCTTTATATAACCATAATATGTTTGCATATTATATTTCAATACTTTAAGATACCATCATCATATAATACTATAGTATACAGATATATCAGGATAAAATTGGGCAGTACATGTATAATTCATCTATAATATTTAAACATGTTTTCAAGAAACATGTTAATGAATATTCTGCAAAACAGGAAAATCACGAAGACTACCATGTCATGCAATTCAGAACTCGGAGCACACTGTAGCGGTTGCAACCAAAATCAACAGGCTAACTATTTGGTTTGTTTCTAGGTGGAGGAAGGGTAGATATAACCCAACTTGTATTAGTTACTACTTTTTACAACGACTCTGGCTGAAACCACACACGCAGCAGAATGCATGTGTCACCTTCCGGCTCGCCGCTTTTCTCTGCTAGCTAGCCTATCTTTATAATAAATTGCTCAAGTTAGGTACTTAAAATCTCAACATGCCTCACATTGAAACTTGCTGCATAGCAGTTAGCAGAATAATTTGCAATATACTAAACTATTATACTTATTATATACACTATAAAGTTAATAAATGCATACTATACTGCAGTAAACTTTCGTTTCATAATCTATCATCGTTAGTGTTACCGAAACATATTTATTACACAAAAGTTTTAGACATATTAAATAGAGACACTGAAGAAAATAGCTTATGCTTTTGAAAATAGCTTTAATTAATTCTAATAAAGATGTTACTTTTTAAAGTGTATGGAGTTCATAATTTTTTCAAACGAGCAGCCTTACTTGTATTACACATGTTTCTAAAACGTTATCACTTAGAACTTAATTAAGTTGTCGAGAGTTTAATATAGCTAGACAGATGCTAATAATATTACTCCATGCAAAGTGTGATTCTAAAGGCCATAAATAAGTGAAGTTGGGGGAGCGTAGGAAAATAACTATAATGGTACTTGACTGTGATAAAAATTATAGAAACGTCGATTTTTAAAATGTTTGGAGAGACACGAAACCCCAAGCCTACCTTTTTAATTGATAGTTTAATAATAAACACTCGAGCAATCGGCTTGATGTACACACTCGCTAAATAGCTGGAGTGTATCATTATTTCTCAGCAATTACTCTCAGATGTTCATATTTGTAGTCGACTCACAACGTGCAATTTACTGTAACTGGTTCCCAGACTTGTATATATCATGAATCCAATAAAGAGTTGAGTCTGTGTTAGTTGAAGAAGACAAGGTGTTGTTGGGCATTTATACCACACCGCTGTTAACTCGCCTCAGGTACAATTCTCTTATCCGAAGTTAAATCATTAAAAGTAAAAAATGAATAATTCACATTGTTTCTCCAGCCTACACAAACATTTTGACTAAACGCTGTAACTTTTCTGTGGTTCATGTCAAACTACCTCGATGATATCGCATTCTTCTGTGCCCTTTAGTGAGTAAAACATCGAACTCGGGAGAAAAATGACTATCTAAATGTTTTACTTGTTGCAAATACACTAACCAGTAAACTAAGGTTAATTAGTGAATATAAATATTCTCCTATCTAGCCATTCTTTTGCTGTTATGTTACTTACCCATAATTATGATAGGATTAATGAAGAATACAAAAAGATGGGAAAATTGCTTAGGTACAAGTATTTCATATTCCTAGGTCAATGTTTCTCAAACATTGCAATTCAGGAGTTGATAAGATATTACTATTTAAAGCGTTAAGATTAGCAGCATTAGCCCCAATACAGAGTGAGAGTTTTTTGATTTTTTATACAAGCATTTTAAAATTGTTTCATCAGAATAAATTTGCTAAGAATTCCCAAGTTTCGTTATTTGAAGAAATCCTTCAAGAAACAAGATGCTAATCGATAATTTTTCATAGTTTACAACGGTGCTAGTATAAGTTAGTGACAGCGTACATTCACATTGAGAAATTGTTTTATATAAATGGACAGAGTAATCAGTTAATTAGCAATTACAGTAATTCTGAGCAGTAATTTAGTTTCGAATAAGGCTACTTGAGATTTCATTTGCTAATCATTTCCTATGAACCATTACCAAATAATCTTCTTATTTCAAACGGTATTAGTAACTTTTACTGGATAGTTTGTGCAAGTACACCAAGTAGACTTGCCACTTTAATTCATGATATACCTATACCATGGTAGAATTCATACCTATGCTTTACCTTACCTATATAACAATAATCAGTATAGAAAAAATTGATGAACGAATAGTTATTTTTAAGGTCATAATATTAATAATATGTATTCTGATTACTAACTAGGTAAACAGTTGGCATAATGGGTAACATTTACAGATACAAACAAAAGTTCATTAGCTCCTTGTTGGAATTTGCATGTCAACTGATTGAAGTGGGATTGTTGGTTGCTATTTCTTTTGCAGTGGGATTGTTGGTTGCTATTTCTTATCTTTATGACGAATAAACTCTAGCACATTAAAGAATTTTTTTATTATAATTACAACCTCAGAAGTTCACATTTTATCTGTAAATGCGGAAATTCTAAGTAAACAAGGGCAGATACGTAGGAATTCAC
>JABASH010001091.1:0-29586 GCA_019776445.1 Tomocerus maximus
AGAATCACCTTAACCTATAGCCCGAGTATCTAAACCTCCACAAGAAATGAAAGAAAGGGAACACCTTTTAATTTTTCACTCCGTCTGTTCAGCATCTTGCAATTGTGTCTTCTATTCTGGCCTGTTTAACTCTCCAATTATCAGAAGTAGCCAATAACCACGGTTAAATGCTCGAGACTCATTTCAGTTTAATTACATTTTCTGTATGTATAAGAATCATATAAACGAAGGTACAGGTACATTCTCCTGTGTTATTCTAGCATACAGAAAAATGTGCGACACGAAACATTCTTGCAACATATTATTTTGCATTTAGAGAAGAAAGGATTCAGACAGAATGTATAGCATGCTAACCATTTTCCCCTAATGTCATTCAAATACTGACAGTTGCCAGCCAGTTTGCATTTGCAAAATACTAAACACAGTATTAAAATATTCCTTCTATGCACACCTTGTCATATGTCATGAATTCTCCGGTCATGACCTGATCTAATATCTACGGTATGTAAGCAATCTACGTAGTAGCACAATATTTATGGTATTACTACCTTATAAATTTAGTTGGTCTGTATCAACTCAGTCATTGTAGATGTTGACAGACGGGAGGGAGATTGAGATGAGTTTAATTGTAGCCTAGATGTTTGTGGTTTATCCTCCGTATCTCTATGCATTTTACCTATGCGTAAATGTTATCTCTGTATGTGAATGCAGATTATTTGGTTTGTTGTGATAAGTTGCATTAAAATCAGGCTCGTTGATGCCGTGACAGAAAAGTATATAGAAAATGAATCACGAAACGCATGGTGACAGGGCACATCCGGTGATCTGAACTCTAGTACAAAGCCACTTGAATGAGTAGCATAGGAACTTAAGAGCACCAGACCAGTTACCAAAAGTACCAAATGATGCTATACCAGTAGAATGACAAAAGTGACTGGGACATATCGTTTTTAATGTTTTATGCACATACTACGACAAGTATTCCTATATACCACTAAATATACGTCCTAGAATGATCATTGTCTTTAGAAGAATTCAGAGAATACTCTTATACGATTTGTTAAAAGGACCCTCTAAAACACTTTCACTGATTATATTGGAATAGTTAGGAGGACATAATATGACATAGTAGTCAGAGAAAAAGCCAGGCTTGAGACATTCTCATACACCCACTCATTCATTCGGTTTTTTCTCCCTCCGTAGAGTTGTTTTTTCTAGCTCCCTTCCATTGAGACATAAAATAGAGATTCATACATATTCCACATACATAGGCTATGCCGCCAGATTTTGGGGTAGGACCTAATAACCGAAAGAACATCAGGGCTGGAGTCGGAGAGCTCATAATAATAAAGTTATATAGACTACATACATATGTACATGATACACAGTACTGCTAGATAACAAAACAGAAAGAAGAGTCATGCCAGACGAGGAGCAAGGCAAAGAGTCCATATGTTTCTTAAATTTCCTTGTTGAATGTAGCCTGTGGAAGATTAAGCACCACATACGGTAACGGCTGTATCAACACACGTTGCCAAAAAATAGCTCTTGGGAGCACGCAGAAAGTCAAGAAATATGACACGACTTACATTAAGTCACTAAAGCAAGTCCTACCTACCCTAACTTTAAACTGACTTATCGTACGTACACTTTATTACATACACATGCACACAACTTTAATATATATCCAGAGCATATATGTTTTGTATATTTATAGCTATATAGTTGGGACGATGATGAGTGTCTGAGAGTCAGGGCCAGTACAGAAGAGATCTTAAAGATTATCTAATGCAATGCACGCTTTTCAGTCCTCTAGTCTCTGACTTGACTACCCAACCAAAATACCAACTTTGCTTGACGGCTACTTCAAATATCTACTCAGGAACTTAATGCATATTCTGTGTAGACAGTTTTTCTTTGTACTGGAAAGAAGATAATAGAGACGTAAGATTGGAAAAGCTGTCAGATTTATTCGTACCGATTACTACTCATGTAGATGCAATAAAGATAATTTTAGCATGTGATTGAGTACATTACCTTTAGGACGACCGGCACTTTTCATAGCTCGTAATCCCATTAGAAGACCCGTACCGACTGACAAAGAGTCAATGTACATAATAAGCTCATCAAAGTGCTCTTTTTCACGAAAAACTCAAAATAAATCCCCGAAATGAAAATCTCGGCACAGAAATCAACGGGCATACAGGACGGAACAAAACACAGACAAAATAAGTACAAATTCTAGAATATGAGATTGCTAAGTACCATAATTTGCATTGATAGTACTTCCTTCTCAGTGCTGATGAATACTTTGAATTTGGCCTTTAGGATGAACTTAAACTATGAATTTGCACTCGGGAGCGATTTAAAATGACACAGTATTATGACCAACAGGTAAATAATTGCAGTTAGTAAACAAAGAGACTTGCATTGAAGTTGGAGACCAAGCGTGTGGTTTGAATAGAAGGTAGAAGATAACTGGTGGAGTGATATTAGGTAACTGTATGGCACACCCGGTTTCTTTTACTATAGGATTCACAAATGGTAAGGAGAGGAAAGTAAATGAAGTCAAGTTAGTTCTCTAATGACTTGTACAAAGTCTGTCTTAATATAATAGTAAGTACTTCTGTTTAACAATCGTTAAGTAAAATGTATCTATCGACAACTAGGACATATAACACACGTGGAATGAACACTAGCAAATGGTCCACATGTTGCACACACGACACGAAGGAAACTAAAAGCCAGTGACTCTCGAGTGTTATCTCTAGGACAAAGTCACAGGGAGTTATTAACACACTTCACACCATGCACTCTCTGTAATACAGTGTTTGTCTACATATAAGTGCACACACTGACAATAATTCTTAGTTCTGGTCCAGCCTAAAGAAGAACGACAACTGGAAATGATGGCCTAGGAGTGAAACGAGGATACAAAGGCAAAGGGCAGCCACGAAAGCAAGTTTGTTGCAGTTGAGTCAAGTGATTTGAAGAGGAGAAGAGGTGAAGTGATGTGATGTGAGTGATCAGAGCTAAAAACTCACTAAAACACTAACGAGTATGGCCAGAGCTGTCTGTATGCCTGAGATATGAAACTAAGCACAAGTTTAGTGCAGGGAAGATAGAGACAAAGAGATTTCTACGTCCTGTATATGCAGTATTACGTTCACGTTACATTAGTTGGAGATTAGAAGGTAGTAGTACACAGGAGGTATATAGAGTAGCAGTGTTAGATGGATGTAGGTACCTCGTCTCAGTTGGTTTCCTTTGGTTCGTCTACTGTGTATAATATTCTAAGTTCGAGTCAAGACTGAGAGAGGTTCAAGTAGGACCGTAACTTCACTTTCATCAGTCGGGTGTTCTGTGCAGTTGGAACCACTGCACATTTGGTAGAGTCCAGGACGAGGTAGAGATGAGATGCCAAACCGCCCATCCACCAACGGAGGAGGAGATGAGGGCTGGACTGGAGAGACGCTCTTTCCACGCATCGGGCTGCCTTTAACTCGGCCCACAAACAAACCAGCCAAGCAAAACAACTTGCCAACAGCCAGAGGCCTGGCGACTCTTTCCAAATCCAGTCCCTGCCTGGCTCATCTCAAATATGCACACATAATACAAGATTATTTTTATTACCAAGACAGGTAGACAAAATATAGACTATTCTGGCCTCGACTACCCTCTAATTACAACTGGGTGACATGCTACACTGACGACAGGGTCACTCAGAAAAGAATCCATCTCCTTAAGTCTTGTTAGATCATAGCGGAACACTTTTGGACAATCATAATATGAATCACATATTATAATGGCCTCTAACCTCGTCTCAAGATTCGATTGACTCACTTTCAGTTTTAGTCTCCTTACAAAGGACTATTCCAATTATACCCCATCAGAACCCAACGAGCTACGAATTAAACTTTTTAATGACGGTTGTAATTACCAGCATTTTGTGGCCTTGAATTTCCTCTTTTACTTACTCTTGTTCTTACTCTTGTGTATCATCCGTAACAATAATAATATGCTTGGGGTAAATGTGCACTAGTACGTACAATAAGATAGCTCAGCCAAATAGCCACAACTTTACATACACACATACAGTCAAATGTATTACGTTTACGGAACTTTTATATTTTTTAACCTGATTACAGCTACTTATGTATTTCTTTAGATTCTCGCAAAAAAATCATCTCCGAACAAAACTAGTTTATACCTTTTACTTGTACTACTTTGTAATGAGCTTCTATAATCAAAAGCAATCTTACTCAGCTTAAATTTTTAGCCAAAACAAAAGGGGTGTGTTTGGAACACACAAAAGTTATTAACACTAATGCATGAATATTTCTAGAAACAACTAAAGCTTAGAAAACATTAAACGCGCAATAATTTGCAAAAATTAACTTTTTATTGCCAATGCCATTCATTGTGGCCTTATGTACACTACTCTTGTATACATAGAATGTTACATGCGTTTACTTAATTACTGAAAGAAAGAGGTAAACACACCAAGTATTAAGTAAGACATGCAAATTTAAAACTTGGCTTTGTTTGCATATATTTCTTATTAGCATTACCTGTTTGGGTATTGTAAGTGGAAGAGGGTATAAGACGTTTTTTTTCGAGAGTTATTGCGTCACGTTAGATTAGACTAGGAACGCACCTGTCACGGCCAAAGCAAATTTGGGGAAAGGACCGTCCATACATTATAAATATACTGTGCAAGCGAAACTAATGATTTGTGGGGTTTTCACACAGAAAAGTTGCAATTGAAGAACAAGGGGTTTGTTTTACATGTATGTAGTGATGGTCTTTTGAAAAGAGCAGTTTCCTCTATATTGTACTGAATTTAAGTATTGGAAGACAGCTATTAGTATTGCATGCTCACATACATAAAATATAAATGTAGTTTGGCCTAGTGGCTGACTTTCCTGCCGTAGCGCTTCAGGCTCTTAACTTTTATGAATGAACGTTCGTACTCAATGTAACTCAGGGACTCACCGGAAGTTGGGAGCTTCTCAAGCTAACCGTGTATAAACCTATACTGCCAACATTTCTTCACACAAAAGAAACTGCTTCACAAAACGAAGGATCCATTTCCCGAACAACTCTCCGCACAAATTACCTACACTTACACTACAGGACACAAACTTGAATCAACTACTTTTAAATATTAGGCAATCTAATATATTCTTTGTGCATATAAAATATCCCTCCAACCCTAACTTACCTGTTAGAATCAACCCACTTGACTTTTCTTCAATCCTGCACTTCATTCAAGTTACACCGTTGTACCTCAAATTATACAACATGTTCATTCAGATTTACCTGTCTGACTTGTCGATTTATCTACAAACACTTGTAAAAACGAATATAGTATAAGAATGGAAAACCTACAAAAAATACTTACACGCACGGCAGACATCAGACACTATTCGAAACCCCGATCCCATCACGAAGATTTCTACTATGTCCGAAGAGATGAATGAAATTTCAGTAACTAACGTCTTACATTCTGTCATATCCGCTCCTCTTTTTCTATAGCCACCAGAGTCTCAATAGAGTCAACAAGCCATATGATAATGTATGACTAAATTTGTGTCCTTTTATTTCTTGTGTCATTCACAGTGATAACCTCGGAAATCTTTGCTATTTTCTACTAGGCTACTTAAGAACATCACAAAAAGTTTCGATACTAAACTGGCAGATGCACAAATTAGAGTATTTTTTGCTGTAGCAAAAAAGATAACACTTATGGAAGCTAACAGTTCTATGCAGTGAGCACAAATTCAAATCAATTCTTAGACACTTCGATGAGTTAAAGCACTCTTAGGAATAAGAATTAAATACTTGTGTAGGAATTTCATTAGTAAATGTCACAAAGTAAATTGTTCTGCTAAGTGCTGAACATTCATGCGTTTAAGATAAGAGTCAAACTCTCTAGACTGTTGGGCACTTGTTCATGGTACTATCTGCAGTAATAAGCTTAAGAACGAGTCGATAAGAACAGACTGAAGGTTTCTAGTGAAGACCACAAAAACAATGTCAAATAATATCCAATGTGTCAGAGTGAAAAGCATGCATGCGCATAATACAGATACATGTCAATATAGCGATCCATCTTAGATACTCAACATGTCACAAATAAGGACAGATATTATTTGTATGTCTATACATACAAAATTTCGTAGAGGAAGTCACACTCTGGTTGTACAAGATAAAATGAAAACTACTCAGTTGCTTCTCATTCGTTATTCTGATGTAAAATGCTACCTGCTACCCTCGAACGAAACGCTATCTACACTACACAGTGAATGGAGCAATGAAAGAGAATTAATTAATAATAGAATGATATATTTTCTTCAATAATTAGCAATAAAATGTGATTGTATGTACTAAATGGCGAAATATGCTTCATTTAGGCATAATGTTTGACTCAACCATTCAACCCTGGAATTCATAAATACTAAATTCATCTTTGCATCTGGTATGATTTATTTTGTGGAAGAAATGTCCATTACCTGCCACAAACTTGTGCTATAATTTTCAAAATTGAATTGCAAAATGGCAGGATACACGTGCATTAAACTTTGTGCAAGGATTGCATTGTTAACAAATATTGAATATCTATCAGTGCAGCCATAGCGTAAAAATTAATGAATAATTGGGTTTTAGTGCTCATTCCTACTGCGTCATCTTTGTACAGTTATCGTTTAATCTTTGTCGTTTCCTGCCCAGTGCAGATGTACAAAATATGTCATTGCACATGTTAATATTTTATAAATGACAGACACCTACGATGACATGCATCAATACCACCGTACTTTGTATTGTAACTTATGATGAATCTTTTAATTTATTTCATAAGTTGTGTTTTGCAAATTTTGCCAAGTGCAGCCCCTGAATCCAATAAGGAATGGAAGTAAAGGAATGATAATGACAAGATGGGTTAAGGCTTAACATTCATTCATGTACATATGACAAACTACGTTGTAAAAGTGATGTTGCATGCAATTGAGATTGTACACACAAAATAGTGACAAAAAGCATAGAGGATACAAATCACTACTGTATTTGGTGACACAGTATTGTGACAACATGTAGATTGTCTATTTCAAGTGAGAGAACAGGACAGGGCGTTCACAATAATGAGCTCTTATTCTATCAAAGACTCGAGTGCAAGTACTTTAATAGTAACACAATAGTAATATAGGGACATTGTCATTTGTCTTGTGTTAATCCAAGGCTCAAATCAAACCAACAGAAAAACAGTGAAAGGACAGCATGCAAAATTTATGAAAGATGATGATTCACCATCGATCAGTAACTTTTTGCTCCAACTTTTCTTCGCTAACGCAGTAAAACAGGGAATAAATCTCGTATCTAATACTCACTTTTACATAATAGTGCTTTAAATTATATGCTTACCTCTTGTTTTGACAGTGACCAATTTGTCTGACTACAAAATACATCTTCTAAACAACTAACATTTGTAAATGAAGATTTCAGCAGATACTAAGTGTAAGTCAACTTNGTTTAGTAGAAATCTAGTTTGGATTTATTTTAAAGTTATGCAAATATAACACTCAAAACCATCATCGTTTGTGACATTTGATTCTTTTATTCGATTTGGTATACGAAATGAACTATATTAGTAATATCAGTAACCCAAGCATAAACATTGGGTATTTTTGTCAAAGCTCTGGCTTTGTAATGTATTCGTAGTGAATAAGAATGATAGCTTACGTGTGCAGTTTTCGAACTAATCATAATAGAGTAGAAGAACAGAGTGTGGCTTTATCTCACTTTCAGGAGCAAAAACTGTAAAACGAAGCCAAACATGTAGATTTACTCAAAGCATGTCATGCATTACAATGTTATGTGTAATACACTTAATGCTAACATTCATACATAAATTAGAGTATTAGCCTTTATTATGAACTGGTAATTCTATGGCTGTCTATAATGCTCTCTTTTCATAGATATTAGAATGTCCAGTCCACTCCACTCGACTACTCCTTCTGTTCAGATTAGAATAGAATCAACCCAAGCATGTATAATGAAACGCTTTTCAAAAGAATGACCAATACGGCTAACGTAATTCGACTCAAATCAACTGCTCTTGTTTCACGAGAAATCCTATGTGAGTCTACCTGCTTTTATATTATTTGTACAACAACTGAGTCTTTGCTATCAAGATAAATCAATTTAGCTTTCCAAGAGTTTAATCTCATCAAAGCCATGGAAAACATATGGCCTTCGTTGTTACACATTGCTATATGCAATTTCCATGTCTACTCCACAGTCCCACAGCTAACTACATAAAGCACTTCAGAAAAAAATGCAAGTTTTTGCATCATGCAATTGCCCAGAGAATGGGATAATACACTACAACGCAATTTGCAACTCACAGATAATTTAGATTAGCTACCTGGATTCTATTCTGCATTGTTGCAGCTATTGTGCTCTTGCTAAGTAAAACATGCACTGACTCTCTGTATACAAATGTGACCCCAATTGACCTGCAAATTCCAACTCTGCACTACATCTCTCCAATTTTCAAATGCCATTTATAGTTTGTCCAAATAAACGTTTTCGTTGACTCATACATAGAATATCCGAGAATATCCACTGTTTATAAGTAAATGTATGTGACAGAGTAGTAGAGTGACAAGAAAATAACGTTACATTTTGAATTACAAGTTTCATGGCATGATTTGTGTTGGGAGTTTGGGAGTAGCTAGAAAATAATAATAGCATTGACAAAAGATCCATATAAATATATGAAAAATGATGGGTCTCCGTATATAAAAATATGTTCTCCAGCCAAGCCAAGCCAAAAAGAAGAGGCACTCCAACCAATCCAACTTGACTATTGTAAGGCGACAAAAGAAGCACAGCAGAACGCAACGAAATTATCATTCAGGATTCATTAGGGCAGGAGCTATCAGATTATGAGAAGCAGCCAGCAGAACCAAATTACATAAAAATGCATCAATCACACAAAGCAAAGCACACTATTCACATATTCTCTTCTGTCTAATGTACATAATACAATGCATATATAACTCTTCCTTATACATTATACTATATAGTATATACACAGAGTTTATATCATAAGTATAGCCACAAATATTTTTACAGATTACCTTACATCTCCCTCACTCACGTCATTAACATGTAGCCAAGATAGACGATGCACATGTAGTGATGTACACCTTTGCTCTAATGGCAGTAGAACGGCTAAAATAAATTCAACTCCTCATTGTCAGGGCAGGCAAGGTACTAGAACTTCATTTTTATCCCAACTATCATCACACAACATCGGACAATATTATTATTATACCCACCTACACTATACAAAGTAATGCTACTTAAACTGCAGGTATTTCTTCAGCCAAACCAGATTTGCCCCATCAAACTCAAATGTGTATGCATGTACACACAAGATTCTACACGTAGCATTAGAAGTAATTATACATAATACATAGACTGTGTTTTTACTTATTATAATTTATTTACAATGCATACACTACCCTCTGCTTTGTTTTCCCATCAATTCTAACTACGTAGTAGAAGAGGAATACATACGCACAGTATTATGTCAAAATAATATTGCATTACACCTGTCCTATACAAGTAGCATTTTTCCTTTATTAAGCATTAAATTTGAAATACGTGGATAAGTACACATCAGAAGATAAACAGACGGAGCAGTAACTTGAAGGGTTGAGCTAATCCCATGGTTTTCTCCACGTACAATAAAAATTACATAGATTTAGATTAGCTCTTTGTGTTCCACACGTAAACTGGCATTAAACATTCACTTACTCTTTGCATATGTGGGAGAGCTAAAGTTAAACTGCACAGAGTGGTGTACGAATTCGTACTAATCGAGTATGCATGTATTATTTACAGTACATAGTTCAAGGCAGACTCGACTAAGCCAAACACACGGAGCAAAAAGTGTTTTCTACTACCACCTGTTGCTCACAAGTTGCCTGGTATTATTTAACGGTTACCCCACCCTATCACATCCGCTTGCACTACTACTGTACCTACTTTTAAGTGCATTATTTTTTAACCCCTTGTTTCCTTTGTGACCCCTTCTTCTGCTTAAGACAACTAACGGCTTGACTTGCTTACAACAATATTCTAAGACTAGCTACTACTGTGCTGTGTGTATATCTAGTGTGCACTAATAGGCAGTTGCATACTCTGGCGCTATCACGACCGGAAGGAAGACAATCATAACATATATTGTTGAATTGAATAGAGTCAAGCCACTGGCTCCATTAACTCACCTCACAACACCTTGACTTATTATTATTGTCATTTTAGTCTACTTTTCATTCAGAACTCAATTGCCCATTATCATAGCTTCTGTAGATACAGCTAAACGATCCAATGACATGTGCCCCATTTCAAAGTTCATAACAATCACAAATAAATAATAAATGCAGTACTTACTTCAGATTTACCAATACAAGTTCAATTACCAAGTAGAACTGTGCAATTACATAGCACAAAGCACGTCACGTGCTCACTAAGGCTATGCCTTCAAGAAATACAATTTTATATCTTAGAATGTTCAATTCGATTCTCAACTTGGTAGTAGTACGTAATAAGTATGTATGTTTACCTTGTCTCATTATTTGTCATCTGAACAATCCATTCAATTCAATTTAGTGCACTCAACAATGGCATCTCATCTCAGACAAAAAATTCTATGCTATTATTCTACACTTTAGCTATAGTATGTAGTAATAGTTTGTCTATTAAGATCAGCATTATATGTCTGTATGTGTGACACAGTGGAACACGACAACAGAACGCGAACGCTTGACTTACTCAAGTAAATACTCATGCATGGCCAACAATGACAAAGGAGACCTTCTGACTGATTTGGAAATTTCAATTAATTTGTAGTTTCAAACTGAAGTCTGTCTTCTCTTCTTGTCTCCTACTATCTCATTTTTACAAGCCATGTCTTCATGATCGTTTAATTCCATAATGTACGTGCTGCCTACCCACTTCTTTCATTACACAAAGTTTCAATTTGTTTCATTATACGACTACCTTAAGCTATAATCATCTCATAGACGTTTGTTAAGCTAGGCTAACTTTTGGGAGGACAATTTTACATTGTAATTTCATTGGATTGTGTTTTATTGCACTCCCAACATAATCAAATATATTTAGGTACATCTTATTTATTTTTACAATAACAGAATGAAACTTGTGACAGTTGTAGACGACTGCACTTGCTAAACCAATCCCAATGCTTTACAATAATATAGATACGAACTAACCCAAGTACATGGTACTAACAGTACATTAACGCGAAAAATTAATCAAATACATTTGCATAGTGAATGCAACTCGTAAATGTTTGCAATGCATTTTGGTGACATTATATATGGAATGTATTAAAACGTTATTCTACATACGAATGTGCATGGATGCGCTTGTATTGGACAAAGTGAGAGCATTAAAAATATGCAAGTTTACCTTTACTATTTTATAGCTTGAGCAATTTGGTATCAAATTTAGATTTAGGGTGCACTTGGATGGGTATGAGAATGCGTTTTGGATGAGTGGGAACGAGTAACAGCAGGTTGTCATTCTGAAGGGCGGTTAATTAATATCCAAAATCAGCAGTGGATAGCTTGTATATAGTTGCTATTATTTTTGTGTCTGCTTATATGCATTATGCATTACACGTCTGACTAAATACACGAATTGTGTTTTGGAGAAGACAGATAGAGGTAAACTGGGAACGAAATTCTAACAAGTACTAGACATTCATTAGAGATAGAAAGAGTGGGGGAATGTATGGGAAAATATCTAGTGGCCTAGCATTTATTGGGGAGCAAATAAGTAAGATGCGATACGAAATACTACGAAATGATGTGATGGGGTTGATATGTATGTATGGAAGCACCAGCCGTACTTCCGGCCATCACATACCTATCAATGCACCCCTTCCATTACTTATAGGCTCACTTGGCCTCCCTGCCCTGTCTGCCCTACACTCAAACTAGACTAGCCCTACAAATACGTCCACACACTTGCTTCTCCATTTACCCAACTAGAACTCTTTTTATCTGCACAGATACATAGATACAAAATCCTCTTCATTATCATACATAAACAACACACCTAGACTTAAAATCACAAGATAATACTTAACAGGAATATTCTCATCAATCCCTCAAAATAATGCTCACTCACTCAAAATAACGGACTACGTGCTAAGTATGAACTATATTTCATCAACACACAGACTGTAGCTGTAACTATTTATACATCAATCGCATTTATAATTCCTGAAAGATTACATATAATTTTAAATTAGTGAAACATAATCTATCCAGAACCTATAAATACAATTAATTCCATTGGTATTAATAAATTGTGGAGTTGCAATATTATGTGCAAGTAAAGGAATATTTTAAAATTCCGGAGTACATAGTAAACTACGTTTATTAATGCTCCCCGTTGATAGTATATGGAGTGAGCTGTTGTAGTGACCACTACTAATGGGAGAAAAATGTAAAAATGGTTGGAATGTTGAAGTGAATGCTAGAATGAATACTGACAATTTTTCTTTGCAGTTGTTTTACATGTTTAATAAAACAATAAAATTGCTTGATAGTAAATGTGTAGGTACTTATATTTACTAGCGAGTTGAGAAAAGTGTGTATCTGGAAAAGAAACGGGTTAAAAAAGGAGTTTTGGGAATTCGGCAACTTTTCATTCTCAGACCTTGAGTTATTTAGATATTGCTACGATGATGCATGATCTGGAGAATAGAGCACCTACATTATTATTTATTAAGTTCTGACAGTTCTTACGAAGGGAAGGCAAAGGGATCTGTTTTGTGAGAATAATTTTGATTGGGTAATGAAGCAACAACTTTTCTACTGAAGAGGGAGAATGGCCATGGGTCTGGCTACTGAACTGAAGTTTAGCTTGAACTGGACGATAGAAAAAGCTGAAAGACTATTATAGTAGTGCAAATGACCAGTGCAGAGTAGTAGAATGAAAATAAAAAATTTTCACAAAACTATTATTTAGTTTACTTGGAAGCATTCATCATGTTTCTGTTACATAGCCATTAGCTTTTAGTGTTGAGTTTCTTGCCCATCTTTTATACATAGAGAGTGTGTAATGAAATGTCATAAATGTGTGTATTATAAGTATTGCTGGAAAGAGAGGCGAGACACATTAATATGGTATTAATACAGAGAGTACTATTCTGGTTGTGCTATCAGTTAGTAGGAACATGACTGATAATATCGCATTATGCTCCTGAACTATTGTGTTCCCACGCTACACATTTTCCCATGGAGGTATTTCAACCAGTTAGTAGCATCAAATGTGTGCATACTAAAGCCAACTGTGGAGTTGGACTAGTTGGAGTCAAGTAGTAAAGTTCTAGCTTTTAGCTAGTACCTCCACTATCAGTCACTACCAATCCCTAATTACTCATTCCTCCCGACTTTCACGAAAGAGCAAATGTGCAGGTACGCAACTAAAGTCGTCATATGTGCGTGAATTTACTACTCCCACATGCAATCAACTACAACACAAACACATCGCATATATTTACACTAACAATATAGCTCTTTTTTCAAACAACTGCTACAAATGTATATAATTTCACTCTAAAAATCATACATATCATATTTAACTATAATGCACTACTTAACTCCATTTTTATACCGCACTGACAATAACCATTTCGTACTAACTATATACTTGTTTGACTGCCAAATATCATAAATATAAGACACTCTGACCAACACGGCGACATTCAATCCTTATAATGTCCCTCTTTTACCTTCATTTACAATTTATAACCCTTCAACTCAGCAAAAAAGTGCAAAAATCAAACTACTACATCTGTCTATCCATACTATCACAATCAAGCTGTTATGTTAATGTGAGTTTTAGGAAGGCATCATGAGAACACACCACCTGAGGAAAATCCACGCTTTCAAGGTACTTCAACAATTAAGTGACTTTCAATCATCATCTAGATTACTTAAGATCCTAATGAAACTAACTACACACTACACACCTACGCACAATATCTTCAATGCATTTACGTACTTTGTGTACCTAGAGCTCTGAATACTTACCTGGAAATATTGACACACAATCTACACTGTAGTAATACTATGAGGTAAATATGTTTACTTCAGACATTCTAAAAAACAGCTACTTGTGCGTCAACAAATAGTAAAGCTTACTCACTAGTGCTAACGTGATGAAATGTAGACATGATAGGATAAATACTTAAAATTATATGCCACAGCTAAATCAGGTACTGCGGAATTTGATAATTATCGCCTATACCTCGTAGTTAGTATACCAAGTTCAATCCAATATTTTTAATGTTATTTATACTGCAGTGAGAAAATCTGATTTTGATCCACCATGTAGATTAGAATAAACATTATCCACTCTACTATATATAGGTACAGTTTATTTTGAGGGATTTAACTTGATTCATAGTGTATGATGTCGTAAACCACGTGTTTCTTCTGGTAATACCAAAGAATATTGCCTGAAAGATTTAAAAGAGATTCCAATGCATGACGCAATTAATATCTGTAGGTAATTGCCTCAGAATGGTCAGCTAATGTAAACAACTAGCTTAAAATGGCAAGTGTAGGCACCTTGGCTAATTTATTTGTAAAAAAGCCGATGGTTATCCGCAGTAGAATATCTAAGCACGTTCTAAACTATTATCTAACTTAAATAAAGTCAGATAAATCTCTGAGAGTCACATAGGAGTAAACATCAGATAAGATATTACTCACATTAGCAGTTAAAGTAAGCAAACATGCTGTGCAAACAGTTAAAAGCTTCGTTAGCTTAGGCACCAACTTCAGAGGAAAATTACAGACTGTGTAGGAGGATTAGTTTATTTAGAGAATTACTATCTAACCCCAGAATCTATAATTGCTCTGTAAAAGCCATAAAAGATATGAAAGATCAGAAGAAACGTTTTGAATCTGGCTCTATTGTAAAAGCGTATGGAGTATGCATATTAATAACAAAAGATGCATTCCCCTATTGTTTACCATGAGTTTAATATCTTCTTAAGCTAAGTAGTTTAAGACCCCAATTATAATTTAGCCAAGAAAATAAAAGTTGTTTTTCGCGAAAACAAAAGCGTAGCGTAACACTATGCACACCTGTCTGTCTGTTTGTCTTTCTAGACTCCGTCTCAAAACGAACGTTCAAAGCTAAAATCTCAGGACAGTGTTACAATGGGTATTAGCATTAAATGCTCACAACTGAAACGAGAAATAATTACATAATGATACCAAGATCTTATCACCAATCCAGAAATCATTTCATATTCTCATTGTTTTCAACTACCTTTAATACTTTTCCACTTTTCTGCCAATCAGTTAAACCAAGATTTCATTTTCGAATCCACTGGCCACTCACGCTTGCACTCTAGCTATACATAATACTATAATGTAATATCAGTCTAATAAACAAATTTCGTTCATTTGTAGTACATATGTAGTTAAGTGTGTACATGACTCATGTCTTGATAAAATACAACTCTAATACACTGTCCCATTCATATATATTCTATAGAACTACTCTATACCATAAATACTTAGAAGATAAGAACGAATGTACATTTTTGGCTCTAGCTGCACTCTGTGCTTGATGATTATAGTTAGCTTTCAATCGCAAGGATAACTTCCTTGACTTTTACACTCAACTGTGTGTAAACGATAATAAATACTTTTACACAATGTCCATAGCTTAATAAAAAAGTACAAACTCATTATGCACAGTCTTCTAGGTTATTAATTGTAAGTAATAAAAATAAAAAACTCTGGATAAGTTATTGTTTTAGATGCATAATACTTTTAAAACTCATACATACAACATTTTCTCGCATCAGTGACTTTCTTTTGAGTATCATATTTCATGAAACATCATTTCTGTAGTAAATTGCTAGGATTTGATATACGACATGATAGATTAGATTCATGTATACAGACACCATTGTAATAAATTGCATTCAGGAACATTGTTTCATGATGTTCATTGTAAGTGCAATCACGTTCTAATCTCATTACAAACAATAAGAGGATACTAATTGTGCATGGCTCGCTATTTTTATACACAAAATGTACAATACAACAATGTGCACCTGTAGCATTGCATAACATTAAGCCTTCATAATTAGTATGCAACTATTATTATGCATCTGTGTGAAGTGACCTGGCGATGCCTTTTTACATTTTTGTTCTCCATTGTTTCTACTCGCTCTCTTGACTCTCGGAAATGGAAATGCAACTTGAAGAAAGCATAAAAATTAAGAAATAGTCACATTTACATAACAACTACATAGCTACACGAAAAGCTGTTCTATGCCAAGACTTTGTCATGCTAACGTTTCCATCCACCTCACTCGCTTACCATTCCCAACAAATTCAACTCCCTCTGTAGTGTCTGCATTGAATGTGTGGAGCACGTTGCTTCAATTTCTTTCAGCCTCTAAAAGTTACCATTCAACTCTAAGAGCGGCGCTCTCCATCCTAGGAAAGCTCTACGATTACTCATCCAGCTTGTGTACTAACACTAATGTTGTCATATTAAAATTTTCAAATACACTTAGCAAAGCCTGAATTTTAACAACATACATAAGAGGTTTACATAATCCTACACTAAGAAATATATAACTCAACTGAATTTTAACAATTTTAAAACAGATATCATTAAAATCAATTCTCAATAATCAGTACATTAATAGAAGCCTAAACGTTAAGCATAAACCATGTTACAGTTTTTGTAGATCACTAACAGCTAAGTATTGTATTTATTAATCTGTCCTATGTATTGTTGTACGCAGGCACATTTATTATTCAATTACTTCAATACCTGCAGTGTTCCTCACGGAAATTACTAGATCACTAACAGCTAAGTATTGTATTTATTAATCTGTCCTATGTATTGTTGTACGCAGGCACATTTATTATTCAATTACTTCAATACCTGCAGTGTTCCCCACGGAAATTACTACAAACATTTACCATTTGGAATGACAATCATCTGCAATTTTCATCGAAAACATTTAAATTGTGATCCTTACATTTAGCAAATGGAATTCCTCTGACGAATTCAGAAGCGTAAAAGAGTAATAAATTGAAGAAAACAAAACCTAACCTACCTCTACGAGAAATATTTCTCATGCCCTCGCCACAATATGTCCGTTTAGTTTCTTGCATGGATTTGTTGCACTTGTTGGGAGTGTGTCGAGAGGAGTTATCTGAAGATGGGAAGCCAAGTGAACTCCCAAAATAAATGCCCTTACATCACCCTTTGCCCAAAATACTACTCATTTATGTCTGCATCATGACAGGACTGACTTTATGCACGTAGGTGAATAGATATTATGAGTTAGCAGTAGTAACTGTGCTGTGTAGCACATAATATCGACTACGTATCTCTCGATTTATCGGGTATAACAGATGAAACTGGAATTACCACAACTAAAGCAACTTTTAGTGCTGATCTCTGTCTTTAATAATCCGTCTATACCAAACATAACAACGTCTTTTTACGACAGTGAAAACCCATGACTCACTCCAGTCAATCTCAGATATTATTGCAAACCTATTTGAATACAGAAAGGTACTTATTACTAGTATATACATGTTAGTAGACCAATTCTTACAAAATGAGTTTAGCCATTGACTTGGTTCTATGGGCAAGAGTTACTGTTATCTAATGACACAGGCTAATGCATCGCAAACATTCCTTTTCTGTTTTGGAGCCCACATGAGTTTGAAGCAATCAAACCTGGAATGTGCTAGTAAAATCTATACTGCACTACACCATCCTGAGAGAAATTCATCTTTGTTCACATCCCATCACCATTTATATGTACAACAACACAAACTCTCACTCTCTCGAGACAATTAAGCTATTTTGTCTCGTCATTCTACGCGAGTAGGTAATCTGTACTATATCACCCCAATTTCAAATACGAAGTTATGGCTTACACTTTACAATGTTTACATAACTTTTTCTACATAGAATGCCTAGATACAATATGCTATTAGTAATCTTGCGTTTTCGTAGATAGAATTTCACTGTACAAGGAAAAGAATTAGAAAACGTTGAAATAAAATTGTTTTTACATTGAAATACCCTCCCTGCCTATAATGAAACGTTCGGTTCCCACAGATTGAAAGTGTAGAGTTAAGGTGAGTAATAAAATAGCAATAATCTAACAAGATGGGTTTGGTAAATCCAGAAGCAGTAAATAAAGTAATGGGAGATAATTTCTGTGGACAAAAGCGGAATGAAAACAAGGTAAATTACAAAGGAAAACAAGATTAGGCAAGTAAACTGGACACTAGTGAAAAGTAAAAGATTCCGCCTCCACCTCGTAAGGCTAATCACCATGATCATATGTAATGTGAAGCATTGAAGGCAAATTGGCTGTTGTTTTTACACATTGAGCAAGTGTAGAGGACAGGATGTACCTAATCAATGGACAATAATTCATCGAGTGAAGTGTATGGGAGAACATGAAGATCAAGAGTTACATTTACATCAGAGGTACAACTTTACATATACTTAATACATTCATCTGTAGCAACAGGTAGGTACACATCTCTTTTTTGCTACACACGTTATGAACAGACAAAAGGATAGTTATTCACCGTCAGTTCCTTAGGATGTAACGTAATACAAGTTATAGTGAGACACCTGAGTCTGACCCAAACTGAGGTGAGCCCATATAAATTTCATCGCTCTCTGGATCATTCAGTTTGTGAGTTCTGTCTATTTGGTCCTGTCCTCCACTTCTCCTCGCTCAATTAGATGCATCAAAAGTCACATTAGAAGAACAAGAGTAAATCCGTGGGAGAGAAATATCCACTCTAGTCCCACTGTTTTAACAATATTACACATGACACACACATCATATACGTCCATATTATAAAATGTCTATTAGCCAACGTATGCACATAACTAACAATAAATGTGTTCCTTCGTATACTGTAATGTAGATGTAACTTAAGTCAAGTTAAGAAATGAGTACCTCCTTTATTTCTTTCTTCCTTCATCATCATCATCTTTTCCTTGAGTAACTACCACTAATATTCACATAAGATCCTGCTACCACTTGTACCCATATAAACTATGCTGCATGTTTACTACTAACCACTACAGGAAGGTACCTACCCCCGAAATGGAATCTATAACTTAATGGGTATCTGTGAATTTCATACAATATTAGTATATAAAATCTATATATATAAACCGAAAAGCTGTTCTGTTTTGTTCATGAACATGCATGCACAGTCTGTAATGTGTAATGCGTAATTCAAGACGACTCTCTTTCTCATCTTGACTCTGCCTAGAGGCTTTTCCCAAGATTTCATGAATGAAACTTGCCTGAAGACCGTCACGTCGGCTTGGTGGTCGGGGGGAAACGATCATCCTTAGGGATTCTACAAGCCAGACCAGAACAGATGAGACTTACTTTTACTACTTGGCATGTCTTCCTGTGCTATGAGTCTACTACACACACTAAATACTAGTGGGCTACTGCTATATAGTTCCCTATGTAATACTCCTGTAGGTACAAAGTAACAAAATGCTTAGTTTTTGGGAAGCCCAAGAAATGGAAGGCGAAGAACAGTTTTGGCTCGGATGGGGATACTCCGATTTTAACTTTCTGTAGCTAAACTAAACCTTGTCTTCCATTCTACAAATCCACCATTTCGTCTCTGAATGAATAAATGAATGAATGAACGCCTACAACCAAATCACAACGCTCACCCGCTTACTCACGTCGGCTTCTTCTACACACAACACAATGAGCCTTAGACAAGCCACACCAAACCCAACTAAAGATTCTTTCCTTCCTTCCCTAATCCAAGTTCAGCTTTATTTAAACATATTTATTCCTAGATTTTCAATATGTACCTACAAACAGATAACTTAACGCTAGAGCAGCCAAATGCCTATGCTCATATATCTAACACGATCTTACAACAAATTAATGCTGACAGGTAATTCTCTCATTGTCATTCTGGACTTAATTGTTATAAATAGTTATGGATTTATGGTTATGATTTTGCTAATGTCCTGAGATTTGTAGATATTTGAAGGAATTTCTATGCCTAGAGCATCATGATCTTTAACCAATTTCAACTGAGACATAGTTTACTAATTAAAATCCTTTGCCGTAAAAATTATTTTGAGGCTGATGGTGAATGGTGAGATAAAATAAACTTGAAATGAGTAAAAGGTGCACAGTGACACAAAATCTAACACTACTGTGAATGCATAATGCGGAAAAGACCGTTTCCACTGGAATAATGGTGTCAAACTTTACACTATGAAAACGTTTCCTTACACAAATATACATTTTCAGTCCTGTCTGTCTTGGAATGACTGCTTTTATTCAAATAAGTACATGGTTTTGTATATTTATGTAGGTACGTGAACTGTTTAAACAGACTACCTCCTTAAAACATTAGTGTATAAAATAGTAGACAGCTGCATAATAAATGTACTAGCACCCATATGACTGCCTTGGTTGAAAATACGTGCAACTTATCCAAATAATAAGGACCTTCCCAAGAAACTCTAATAAGATGTTTAGCTTTCAAAACTCCATAATGCACTTAATAGCAGATTTAATATCACCCTAATTGATATGTGGAATGCATGCAAATGCCCCAGTTAGGTAAACGTTAGTGCATGAAATATTCAAAAGAAAAATTGCACCGAAAACTTTGGTCAAACTACAATGACATTATTATTATACTTTCATGGACTTTACATTATAACTTACGACTTTCTTAAGTGACCACTTTCTGCTTATATTTATATACATGTTGCAATACGTTGTAAGCTTGTGTAGGGCTGCACGAAACAGAAAACAGGTAGGCAAAACGGAGTAAAACTTTAAAAAATAAGATAGGATAGCCAATGTCGAACAAAATGGAAAGCCCAGCTTGCTGTGGGTTCTTCTGTTCCACGTGTTTAGTGCAAACCTTGCTTTATTGATACTGTCTTGACATGTATTTAACTACCGTTTAATACGGGTTATTTAAGCACTTTTGTGAAAGCAGAGGAAAAGTTTTTGTGCAAAGGCATACTTATAACAGGACAACATACAAACAGGACGGCCTTTTCTTAAAATGTCAAATGTATGATCATATAAATAACAATTGAGCAATAATGCATAGAGCTTTCACCTTGTAATATGGTCTAAAGAAAGCTTTTACGCTATTAGTTTCTGTTCCTTTAACTTTGAGCATTGTACAACGAATTGGGAGAAAAAAGTGTAGTAGTTCTGTATTCGAGGCTTTTACTAAGTTACAGCAATTCTACACAAGTAGTCTTAATTTTGTGTTCTGAATCCTAAAATATGTAATTAGTAGAAAAAGCGTGGTTAGTTGAACAACTAACCACGAATTAATATTAATGTGCTTTACAAGTAAGCGTGGGAATACACAAATGTGGTTATATTGTACAAGTCTTAAATAATCGATGATTTAAGCCTGAAATGTATCACGGCAACTAAAGTCCGTATTTTACGTATTAGACCACATCCGACGCATCACCAACTCACGCAATAAATACATTTAATCTGTCTGCTATTTACGCTTGTATACTATATTTAGAATACTGTGGTCATTAGCTAGCTACTTTCCTAGAACTCTTGGGATATAATTAAAGTACATGCGAGCAGATAGCATAAGTCACCGAAAATTTGAAAAAGCATTTATATGCTTATTAGTAATTACCCACACACACAAATGTACAAAAGTTCAAATGATTCAAGAATACTATTTTCCTTCCAACTTCGGTTGGACAGTTTTAGCATACAATTTCGCAAAAAAAATCCACCTACGCACATTTAAGCTTGATACAATTGACAAAGGACTTAAACTGTATTTATGAACAACTCAGTATGCTAATCCATGGCTATTTAGTGGCTATTTAGTGCCAATCTGTACTTCCATCGATCTCATCCCAGCACACCTGCATTACAACAGGAATAGAATATTGCTCCTCCTAATATTTAAACATAAATGGGTTTCAAAATTAAATTGCTACGATCTATTTATAATGTTAAATATTTAAATAAATTCATTATTGCAATGAGTCTTCGTAGAATATGGGTTTAGCCATTGAATTGACTGGTAGGTTTTACTTAGTCACATAATAAATTATTATTCTCCTTCCAGAATAGAAGATTGAAGTGAGAATAGTTTTCTGAGGGTTCTATCTACATTTCAACAAATTGAGAAAGGCTGGGACTAAAATAACATAAAATGGATTTATAAAGAATATGTTAACCTTGTTGTGACTTGTGGGTAAGGCTTGAGCTAAACTTAGTCTGAGATATTGTATCACACCATGCCGCCTATGAATGTTCATGGAGAATTGTATTGTGTCGTAGGAGTAATGTCGATAATAGTAATAATAAGTAAGCATGACCCTTCCGTGACAGAAAGAAAGACTCATATCAGATCTCATAAAAAACATAGAAAGAGGACAATAAAGCATCACATATTAGAGAACCCATTCGATCTGCTCATATTTTATGGGCTAAAAAGGAGTCGACAACTAAAAGCGATAAGCAAAGCATTTTGTGCATTAGCCATACAAGTGAGCATAATACGGCACAGTATGTAGACACATTTAAATATTAACCAGGAGAGGATAGGAAAGAAAAAACACAAAGAAACGATCATCAAAGTTACTTTGAGTTCTTAAGATACTAAAGAATAAAGAAACCTACATGCAAGTATTACACGGATCCACCCGCACATCAGACACATATGAGATACACAGAATAGTGCAATGATAAGATATAGCCTACTACTCCTCAGATTCCCATGTACATAAAGATGAATCACTAACATACTAGTAAAATGTAATGTAATATAATGATCAAAGAAAGGACCTTGAGATCAAGTGTGGGAAAGGGGGATCTGGACACTTTCCGAAAAAAGTAACGAACCTCTTCTGTCGTAACTACAAGTAGTCCGTCCCTACCCAAACCAACCAAGTTAAGACAGCCTCGACTTCAACACTCAACTCAATTTATATAACATATCATGTCAGGTTCTATTTCTACAATATTTTTTATACACTTTTCCTATTCAAAATCATATCTCCCAATACCTTTCTTAATGCCCAACATTTCAGATTGCATTCGTAAACAACAGCGAATCTCACCTATAAAACTTTTCCTTTTACTTCCACAATAGATCGTCTTAAGTACACTCTAAAAATGTTACTCCCATGTTAATACAGGAGTAAATTAATGCTAGAATCTTTCCACTACGTGCAGGAGATATACAGAGGACAACCAATTTTCAATATCAATTACAATCAACCTTCAAATCTGATACTCATCCAATCCTCAGCTATCTTTTCTTCCCTGGAATCACTTTAAACCATGTTCGTACGTGATATTTCTAATTTTTAATTGAAGTTGTGAAACACTTCTCTTGCCCCACGCAAGAAATAAATCATAAAGAGCCCAAAGAGATGCGACAAGTAAAAAATCGTCATATCTCGTAATAACAACGACCCTCTTTTCAATAAAAGTTCGGTACATGCTACTACTAAGTTACATAGAAATAGAAGCCGAGCTGTAACAATGAGGAATAAATAATAAGATCTAGGGTTCGGTAGGACAAGACAGGAGCTTTTCATATAGAAATTAGTCATGCCCGTCCTAATAGTCCGATTAAAGATAACCCTTGCCCCTGTAGAAATTGTATAAGAGACAAGTCCCCCTCTCATCCCATTTAATTGAGCAGCTCTTCAAGTTAATCCATAACACAAAAATCAGTAGCATATTCTAGTACAAAATACACTCAAGGCACACAGGGGACGACAAAAACCAAAATGGTAAGTTGAATGTAAATGTATAGACAGTAAACACATGCCATCGGCAACTACCAACTGCCACCGGGCACTATAATTACACTACAATCACCACATCACTTCCAAGCTCATATGGCTTATTGCATACAATAACTGCCGTTAAGCTCAAGATCACTTTCCTAGACGACCTATAAGACGTCCTTTAAATGACAATACTCATTATATGCTTCTATACTTTCATATTTTAATGTAACACAGTTTAAGAAGCCATTACCTTTGTGTAGATTCCCTAAACAGTCTCTTAGTGCATGCACGTTAGTGAATCTATGATTCACCAACCCAAGAAAAAAGCAATAATGCATCAGGTAGTTCTGTAGTCAACCATAAGAATCAATGGATAAGTACCTATGTCTGATTAGATGAGACCTCCCAAATACTGATGTACTTTCCTAGATGTTTTTACTTAGTTATTGCAGCATATTATTTGCAGTCGAGAAATGATTATCATTAGCCAATATGTATCAGCAAATGGAGGTACCTGTCCATTCGACTTTGTCGCGAGAATAATTCACGTCTCTATGTGTATTTACTATTAGGCAGACAGAAGCAGACGAGATAACTGTCTACTTAAAGATAATTCTACAAACAGAGCGTACCTAAACCAATGTAATTTGTGTAGTTCTATGCTTAGGAAGGTAAATATATTATTTAGCCAAAGTGGTTCACAAATAGGATATTATTCTGTAGCCATAAGTATTTAGGTATTTGCAAAAGAAAAAAATGAAACATGATACCAGAGTAAGTGTTCAGCTAATAAACACATTACATATGTCTCTGTGAGAATTTTATGGTTGTCCAAAATATTATCTGTGGTATTATCGTACTATCACTGATAGTTCTAGGAATTCATTGATGATTCATGCTGATAGCATACATATCTCATCACATACACAATATGTACTTAATCCAGGTAAATTCTGAATTAGGTATTCAATATTCCATTCATAAAGCACACACACTATTAGCTCTAACATATGCGGTTCAAACCCGTTCACAGATGAATTATGAAAAATATTATTGCACATACCTGACATGTAAAATAAATGTGGGTATAGATAAGGTGACTGGTTAAGTACTTTATTTACCAAGTACACTATTCTTTGTGGGCACCGGTAGACGCTATCTCTATTCACACCTGATTTAATCTAGAGGACACAGTGCATAGGTTAATAAGCAGAGAAAGAAAACATATTCAATATTAAATATGAATGTACACTAATTCTAAGTCCTCTTGTGTAGTCCAAAGATTGAGCTTAAGACAAGTTTGTTGTTATGAATGAAGTAGTGCAACCGGTTAATTGTAAATAGCTAGCAGGAGGCATAAGCTGAAGGTGTCGAATTTTATGCAGCTCTCTCTGTAGCGATAGCTATCTGTTTACTCGAGTCTCATATTTATCACTTAACCTATCAGTGATTCATCTAGGTTGCTAACTATCCATTTGGTTCGACTCGTTCAACTGATTGTGAATAATAAGACACCCCCTGCAGGGGACACCCTAAAAGTTCAACATTCATATTATAAATAGGACTCTATATAGATATTCACTTTCATTGACAACAGAAACTGCTAAATGGATTACGATGGGTAGGAATTGAAACGTACTTTAGATAAGGCATCATAATAGGCTCCTTCCTCATTAAAGTTCCCTTGGCCTGGCTTTCCCAGCCACTACACAGTTACCCTCATTGTCTCCCTCCACCAACAACATGCACACATAGAGACATTCATTATTTATTAGGACAGGACTGCAATTGCTCGATACAAATGTCAAGTCAAGCTTGAATAAATTAATTGATATCATACAATACGTCATTCTCAATCTGGATATTTTTTATGGTAGACAACCCTGATGTACCTAATTACACTGGACTAAGAACAGAAGTCCATGTCAATTGTTATATCCATATAGATACTACCTCCATGACAGAAAACAGAGGAGAAACAAAAGAGATAGGTAGTTAGTGCCTGTAGCAATTTTCAGAGTAATTGGAGCAAGTTTAGAAAATGGGAACAGTGTTAAAAATTATGACGACTAAATTGAATGTTTCTCTCGACTCAGTCTCCTCATGTAGAAATCAAGTTGTAGACGAGAGAAACGTCAAGTTAACTTGGAATACACATTGATTACTCCCACTACTTATGACGATTACGGTCATTGGGATTAATTATTTGTTATGGCATTTTTCAAGTCGATTTGCAAGGCAGATACACTCTGAAAAGAAATGTTTAATCAACAACTCTATCCAATTGATTTGCGTTTCCTGTCTTGAAGTGCCCAGGCCAAACTAATTGTCAGCATCAAATAATTATACAGAGGTCACTTTTATTTTATTACTATCACTAAAAGGTAATCCACTCTTAACAGTATCATCGACATACTCACATCACGTTTTCAGCCAACGCTACTAAAATACTTAAGCATTTATATAACACGAAATCCGAGCATGCAATTTCATCTATTGCTGTCGAATTAACTAATTTCACCTTCAAACTATTAACATCTACGTGCAATTCTATTGTTAATGATGAATACAATTTCTATTTTCCGCAAAAAATTTGGTAATTCTATCTACAATACAGATGAATGGTAATTTCGTTCAAACTATTCAGAAAAGTTTTTCGGCGATGCAAGTACCTGAGCAATTTCAGCAACTGAAATCATTGTAAATCTAAAGAAAAGCAAAATCGTGCATCAGAAGAAAATAATTTGTCTTACCTAATGAGCTAGAGCTCTCAGGATCAGAAAGATCCGACAAGGACGGAACCTTTTGAATTGAGCAAGGAACGCGGTGGACCCTCGACTCCGAAATGCTCATTCGGCCATGTCCTGGACGACAAGGGCTTGCAAATTCCTCCTCAAGTTTTTCTTGCTTTATGACCATCCTTGGCGGTGGGGATGCGTTCGGCATCTTCGTTGGGGCTAGCTGGAAGCGAGTCACCTGTTTCGAACAAATTGAAAAGAAACGATCAGTATACTTGCTTTATGACCATCCTTGGCGGTGGGGATGCGTTCGGCATCTTCGTTGGGGCTAGCTGGAAGCGAGTCACCTGTTTCGAACAAATTAAAAAGAAACGATCAGTATAAGCCACCACACAAAATGCCACACACAAAACGTAAGGTACTTATCACTCTACCCAAGTCAAAGTAATACAAATTCAGTGTAATATATGCATATAGACACACATTAGTACAATAATCCAAAATAGTGTAGCTATACACAATAACAAAATAACCCCGTTCCATAAAATGTACATAAAGTGGTACAGGTGTTAAGTGAACAAGAAGTTTTTTCTTTCTGTTACAACCGCCCTGTTAAGTTGTTTTTGCAAATTAAAATATTGAGTAGATTGTCGGCAATGCAATGTGTGTGACTAGGAGGTGAAACCTTGAATGTTACTCATTTCTCATAAACAATTAATTATAGTTGCCTCTGTGCGTACCTTAAATGCAAGAATATGTTTTAGATGGTACTAGACAATTGCATCAGGGTACGTGTCACTTGTCTGTACAATTATTATCAAACCCTAAATTCCAAGGATTAATTAGGAAAACCCAAGATCATACGAAAATCGAATATTTTCCATGTTTAATTACTTCAGATATACATCATTTTCTGCTCCATATGTCACATAGGATACAAAAGCTCATCTTCAAATTGTTACACGAATCTAATTTAATATTTGTATCATAGAAATTTACTGTATTTTGCACTTCGTACGTAGTTTAATCATCTGTGAAGACTTTCTACTTAACTAAACAAGTAAACTACACACTTAAGTACATTATGCCACGTATTTATATCGTTATTACACAAGTAAATAACAAAGAGGGGCCTAAAGTGCTTTCAAATCATTTGGGGAATAACTGAGACAAGAGTAGCATGAGTCATCTATTAAATGAGTAACTGTACTTTACCATACCACAACAAAATATAACTGAATAGATCAGTTGCTGGAGGTCCGCCATTTTCACCTATAACACAGGTAGATACATTTTCGGTTCGTTCCTCTCTTGTGTTATAGTGAAAATGGCGGACATTCAGCAACTGGTCTATTGTTACTGTACCTAAATGTTTAGGGACTAGCTTCTTAATCGGATCGACAGGTAATATAACAGTAATTAGGAAAAGTTAAGGTCAGACTGGGACAAATGAGTTTTTAGTTGACTTAAGGATAGTATCTGTGGAAGCTAGCATTACGTGTTTACAGTTAAGTTACACGCAACATGTAGACCCTTCCACAAAATTCATTTTGAAATAAATGACATCTAAAGACCATGCAACTCATCATCTTTTAGAAATTCTTTTTACATAGAAGAAACGATTATTTAATGCGACTCACTCAAACTTTCTCTAAAACAAAACTGAAGATAACCAGATCGTTTGGTATCGCAACACGCAATTACTACAGACAAGTTGTAGCTTTATATGTTATATCTACACAACTTCAATTAAGGAATGTCTATACAAAATGCGTTTGATTATCAATTGGAAAACACATGAACTCTATTTTGTTTTGTTTGTACCTACATAATTTTCTTAAATAACTAAAATAATTTCAGTTTTCATAAAAGTTGAGTGGGAATTTGGATCGCAAGGGAGAATATTAATGACATTGAAACAAGATTTGCTAATTTCATTCTAGGCTTAAAAAGTCTTGGAAGAACAAGAAGTGCGTGTGTAATATTGAAACACAGCATTTCAGAAGGATTGCAATTTCCTTAATTTAACATCATTTCTTCTGCGCTGAGATTTATTTCCGAACCTCGAATTGGTTTCTCATTCAATTTGTCTGAGCGTTAAATTGGCGTAATTGCCATTTCGTATGTTTTTGCATCTTTAATTTGGCAGTGCAGCCGAAATCATAACTGATTATGCAAATGAGAACAATAAAGGGGGAGATGTTCACTGTGTGCATTTGTAAACGTACAAAGTGAAAATTTGTGTGAGTTTCTAGTCCGTTTTGCAACTGAAGAGATTCCCACCTACAGAAATGGTAAATGTGCCATTACGTGAATAATATTTTATTTATTACCTCCTACATTGTACATTTGGTAAACTCTGAATCTTCCTTCCCTCTCCGTCTGCCTGCTGTAAAATTGAAATAGTAAAAGGCAATCGTTTCGCTTCGCTCATAAAGTTATTCAATAAAAAGTTTAGGATTTTAAGTTCCCTTGTAATGGCTTATAATCTATTGACGGCTTATAATGGCATCGTTTGGCTGATTGTCAACATAGCACCTTTTATGAATGTTCCTTTCGACAGTAAGTGGATGATCTGAGATTAAACTATGACGCTTAACCTTTTTGCTGAAGATAGTCTGACAAACTGAATTAACTTTTGCCCTGAAATTGCCCCTCCGGAGTTTTGGATTGAAATTGGAGTTGAAAGAAAGTCGTTTCGTTCCATTTCATTCCTTCAGATTCTAAAAATACATATGCCTGATGGTCGTTAGTTGTCTTCTCAGTCTACTCAGAATTATTCATTACAATTTATTTAGGAGCATAGGTAGTCTACCACATCTGTAATTGCGCGTGCTCCCCCAATACCATCTTTTGAAATTGTTCCAATTAAAACTCTCAAATTTGACATCAATCATCTATCTTTGTCACTTGAAAC
>JABASH010001092.1:0-29584 GCA_019776445.1 Tomocerus maximus
CTCTTACCCTATATACTGACATACCTACTGTTTCTATACACTTGAGTCTACTTAGAGTAAATATGTATGTCGATAGTAATTGAGGAGGTTAGTGTGTGTTCTATATTCTGTCGTTCTGTAGTTAAGAGTCCCATCTTGCACTTTCATCTCGAATCACATCGCTCAGCCATGTCTTGTTCTTACGTTACTTATGGACGTAAGCTTCCTCCTGTTTGTCTTTACTCCTGTTCTGTCTTCCTTGCACACAATAAACCATGGAGGATGTAGGACAACCATATCTTATTATTTTACCAGTCGAACTACAATGGAATCGGAACTGTTGCCTCTGTTCTGCCCTCCGTTTCAGTTTTCATGATCATCTACTTTGTCCTTCCTCTACCTCTTTTGTCTTATCTTTCATTGTGATCCCTATTCAAATACTAGCTCTATTTAAGAAAGTAAGGCTTTCATTCCTTTTTGTGGGATCGTAGGATAATAATCACACACAAAATACTATAGTGATGCTGCTATAAAAAGCTGAACAAACCTAACCTATTAATTTGCAGTCTCTGATTGGACGTCATTAGGTACCTTAAGTATGTCAACCGTAGGACTGTTAGGTCAATAGTATTGCTGAAATGGAAATCTGGAGCAATCCTGGAGGCAAGAAACTGAAATTGTTGGGTCGTGAACGGTCAAGCACGAATGAAATGTAGATTTTGCGATGAGTACAGGTAGTTATAACATGGAAATAGGGGTTTTGGGCAGAAGATCAAATAGTCGCATAAATGAAATTCTTGTTCCTATTTCCATTGCATTCCATTCCAGCAAATTAAGTATTTTATTGCTAGTTAGTCTTTGGGTAAGAGATGTTGCCTCGAGTAAAGCTTTGGTGTATGCAGAAGAGTTGCGCAGCACCTTGTCTGGGACTGTAGGCAATTCTATGTAACATTTGGTTGGTGGTAAGTCTTGGTAACGAAAAAAGGATTTGTCTGAAGTGGAATATTATTCACATTAGTCGGAGTGTACAGAGATGAAATATCGTTTACTAAGGTAGAAGGTGGGCTTGAGTGAATAGTAACTGCAGTAGGTTGATAATAAGTATGTGTAGCAATAATTCTCGTTAACTTTGTCATTAGGTAGTTTTGAAGAAAAGCTGCTGCGTAGGTAGATGCGGATTTTATTATCCGTTATGATAAAAAAAGTTTTATTGCTCTGCTTGGCTACTGGGAATGTCTCAAATTAAAGTTCCATCTCATAGAAATTTGTGAAAAGAAATAATGCAAAGCGGAGCTGAGTAGGAATTAATAGAAGTTCTCTGTACTTTCTTTCCGCTACAAATATGAACTTTCACCTATGGAATCCAATCTCGGAGAAAGTTCCATTCCTGTTATACCCAAAGAATGTGTGCATGGGACACAATTAGATAATATATCATACCTATACTAGTTAATAGCAGGTACTTACCAAGATATTGCAGTTTGGTTTTCTCTGCCCTCTCTTAAGTATATAAACTGCTTTCATCCTCATTCCCAATTTTTTACTGATGTGATACACAGCACTTCCTGCCTGGCCCTAACTAAGATAGTAGTCATTACACAAGGACCTATCGCATTTGTACTTTTCTATTTCCATTGGCGAAGTTAGTAGATAGCTCATGCATATGTCGGATGGAGAAGCAGAAAACTTTTATTTTATAGGAGCCAAGGCTTTTCTCTGCAATCTTTCCCTCTTTTCGTGTGACTTGACACTCAGAACAAGTGCTTTCTTTCACTTTATCATATCAAACTCCTATGTCTGAGAGACACTATAAATATAGTCGGGACTACAAACACAACAGGCCAATATCAAGCAACGTCTTTTGTTCTTTCTCATTGACTTGGTTTAACTCGGGACGACTGTAATGCTTGTAGTAGTAGACTTACTATTTAGATGTCTGGCTGTGTTTGTGCCGGGTAGTCTATATAGATATTGTCGTCACACTCGTTTCGGCGAAGATTGCTTTCTCCCTTTTGCTTACATGCTTTCATCCCATTTTTCGAAAAGGGGTTTGTTGCTGTCCTCCATGTGGCGATGTACTGCAAAGGACTTTTGTTCGTCACGTCGATTGCTTTGTCTTGGGGTCTCCTCCTATCAAAGAACTCTTTCTTTCTATGACAGTTTGTCCAAGAGACAATTTTCTTCGCCTCGTCAACACTGCCCTCTTCATTGACATTCTCTCCGGTGTAGATACATTCGCCATTGTACTTCGAGAGTCCTATCTGCTCTTGACTTATTGCTTATTACTTTATTTATATTGCCCTTGTAGCTGAGACGTTCAATCTGAGTTCCCTCTCCATCTTCTCTCTCAATATACATTCCCATAACTTTATATTTATTCCTAACATCTGAAAAACTAAATATCCCATGAGCACTACACCACAATCCACATCACAATCACATCATTTTCTTTTTTATCAATGCAGTCATCATCAACTACTGTAAGCGCGATTTGTTGTACCCAGTATGTATGTTTGGAATAACTCCCCAAAATGCGCAAGCGCGTTTCCAATTTGACAATAAACTCAAGTTTGGGCTAAACCTTTCGAAATTCTTAACAGTAATGGTAGAGGCCTTAGTTTATAAACTCCCTAGTATTACTTACGTATTACACATTACACGGCGATTGCTAATGCTGATTCACGATTTACAATCTTGTGCCATAAAATATTGACATAAATAAAGATAAATGAGCCATGAAGATATTTTAGGAGTTTCCAAGTTGCAATTCTCACCGCAGAAGTTATGTGAGCTGTAATGCAATTTATTTGAATTTGTAAACCTATCAAGGCACAATATGAAAGGACAGACTGATATCCCTGAAATAGGAGGATCGTTGAAGGATTTTGATATTAGATTACACACTCTCTGTCTTATACATAGTGTGGCTGTGGTATAGTTATAGACAGACTGGTGCTTAGATAAGTGTATTCCGTTGTATAGGGGTAGGTGGGATATTTGCGTGTAAGGTGAATTTCGTGTCATGTCTATATAAACAAACTCAGTGGGTAGATTTTATATTTGACGTCTGTCCTAGAATGTCGTGAACTGCATGTCTCGGCTGACTTCCATTTCTGACTTTCTCCTGGATGCGTATGGTCCTCTCCTTCGGACTAGCTTCACTTTAGTATGTGACACACAAAGGGTTTATATAGAACATCCAAGTGCAGGTCTGTGCGTTAGAGCTGTTCATCTATGGAAAAGTCAAAGGGAAGCCTCGCATCACATCTCATCGTTGATATCACACGACATAACAAGCAACATACATTCCCCTTCTTTGTCTTCTATGCTCTCTGTCGAGTGGAATAAAGAAGCCGAGCTCGGCATTTTATGTCTCCTCTTCGTATTCCTATGTTTCTACACGGAGCTTTAGGGATCGACAAAATCTTCAGATATTCTTAGATAACATCCTTTCTTCTCAGAAACTCTTCTCCTATGCATTATATTGTTTGATATCTGCTAGTGTGTTTTACTTGATATTGGTTTGATATTTTCAGCGAACGTTATGTTGGATTATGTATTATATTTTGTGCTGTAGTGTCATTTCATATAGCCCATTCCATTATTCAGTCTATACTCTTGATAAAAGTAATTCGTTTTTTCTTCTCATGCATTGGATTTCCTATACTCTTTTCCACTAAACGACTCTGGCCTATCCTCAAATAGTTTTTGCCTGCAGTATTACGGCAGGATATAATACCATATCTGCTTATTATACTACTGAGTACTAAGTACACTTGATATTGGATACAACGTTCTGATTCTGTTTGCTTAAGACCATCCTCCTTACTTCGTGGATATGTGCATTCTGAACAATACCTTTACGAAAGTGACATCCTTAACCTTTTCGAGACAGCATTACCCTTACAGTAAATATTTGCCGGCTGAGCCATCTCATTGTTCGCAACTCTGTGTACCTACTCAGATTGGCTTTTCCAGACATGTTTTTCTGTAAAAGAAAATTTTAGCTAGCGAGTACCGGCATGATCTTTGTGTCAATATTGGGCTTCACTTAGTTTAGGAATCACAAATGGGCATTTCACAAGTAGTTATACAGTTCTAGTAGTTTAGTAATGTGCTCAGTTTATTAGGATTATTAAATCCAGGGATTTAATAACATTCATCCAATTACAAAAGTCTGCTTTCTGAATGCCGTGATTCAGGAAGAAGAAACTTGCCACAAGTGCAAAATTGGACATAGTAATCAATTTGGTTTATAGTTATGGTACTCTGAGATGGCAATCATTTTCATTTACTGTGGCGCTCATTATGACTTAAAATTGGGAATGATGGTATGCTAAGTGCAATATCACTCAGGACACTCACTGTGTAATTGTCACTAGTTGCTGTACTAAATATGAAACCACCGTAAAAGTAGCTGAGGCAAAAATGTACCTTTTTCTTGGAACTGCTAGACGTATTTTTCAGTCACGGCTAGGAACTATTTGCTTTCTTTAGTGGAGGTGAATTGCTAATTCCCGTTGTTTTACCAGTCTACAAATATTTTAATACTTTCAAGAAGTGAATATTTAGTACTGGTGTTCTCGATTCGACGAAGACTAGTAAAACAGCACTAACACTAATAAAGTACTATAAAAACAGAAAGCAAAATTAAAGTGGGGTCTACTGCAATTCAACATCGGAGGAGTCAATATCTGATGCATAAGGCGATAGGATGCGCCTTTGACTCCCGTGAATCTTTTTCCATTCCACTTGTCCGTCCATAAAGAAACGAACCAGCAGCAGCGTTAGACCATTTCTATCGGAAAATTTCCCACCTCGTATATTTCAGTAAACGTGGTATCTTTGGCACACAGAGTAAAAATACATTACAGTTAGAAACGAGAGTAGTTCAGTTCAGCCTCAACTGCAATTTTTTACCGTGAAAATACAATCGGTTGAGACGAAGGAGGATTACACCCATCCCTTCTGAAATTGTGCCATTATATTCTCTTGTACATAATGATAGATGCTCGTAAGCATCTGTACCATATACCATGCATTACCTAGATGAATTGATATTGTACATCCATGAAATGGTATTACTTTGGCATTCTCGCCTACATGTATATAGCGGGTACCTATAGTGTTCAAAATATTTTTTTTAAAAGTCCGATTTTTTGCTTTGGGTGTGTGGGCGTATGGTCAATATGCCTAACGAATCGTACTGCATGTCTATGTGATAACTATGTTTGTGGTGTATTGAAATAAACCATATTAAAATGAAGATAATACACTGTGCGTGTGCAGTAATAACAAATACAATTAGGACTTTGTACATGCAAATGGCATTTCCTCTTTTGAAGCCCAAAATCCTGAAATGAGGATTATTTTGTACTGATTTGTTCTTAAGACCATTAACAATGAAGTTCGCACTATATTTCACGTTGCATATGGATTTTAGGCATATGAACACTTGTTATGATTTCCCCTTGTAGTATTGAGTAGCAAAATGCTGTCATCGTGACAAAGCACAAAAGTTATATGTACGTATTAGGTTACGATAACTGCATTAGGTGTATTTGAAAACGAATTAGATGATACGTAAGTACCTATAAATATTATAAGTGCCTATTGTTATTCTAAGGTGGTATACAAAAAGAATGAAAGCGATATTATTTGAGTGTACAGACTAGGGAATATCGGGTCGTCAGACTGTAATACCTAAAAAGTTCCGAGATGGTCGAAGTGGTTTTTAGGGAGCAGATTCGTTTCTTGGATATAATAGCTGCTCCTGCCCCCGATGTCAAAGTATCTTTCGAAGAACTCTTTTTTCTCCTGAGTGTGTTAGTTGGTTTGGTTGGCTTTCGTCTTTTCTTTCCTGTCAACGGAATTTCCCGGGGCACTTCTTCCCTTTAAATTGCTTTGCCTTGGCTTACGAGTTTCAGTTTGATGAGGATCTGAAATGGTAGTATATATTCATAGTACAAATAGTATATTCATGGAACATCCTGGCTAACCTTTCAGTGCTCATCCATAAAATTACTCTTCGCCCTGCCCAATCATCGCTCACTCAGCACATCATATCTTTATCTTGTTTCATTTCGAAATTCCTTACCTGTCAAGAATTCCACAATCAGGGCAGTCTAACCAGATCCAACAAAGATTCCCTGAAGCCTAACTCCTGTCACGTTCTAGAACTCGCATTTATAGATCAATTCTGACATGTTTCTAATAACAGGGAAATTATTGAAGGTTGATGTAACATTATGGCCTGTCATTCACAATGGCTGCGTGTATTGATGTTGAGTGTGCTATAAATACAGAGATAAAGCTTTAATGCATAAAATGCTTTAGGTAGTTGTAGTGTTGCCGGTGGAGGATCGAAGAGTACATAAATTTGGAGTGAGAGACACAGGCCGGAGAGCAAATTCTCTGTAAATGGAAAATTTGTATGCATGAGTTTGTTGTCTATATTCAGCTGTTAGGACAGGAGCGATGAGACGAGATGAAATCGTCAGTAGTCAGAAGTAGCGAGAAGTGAATGTCAAATTAGATTTCCTATTTCAATTTTGATTGTGCTTAAGCACCTTAAAGTTGATTCAATGCATTTCCAGCCTTGGCAGACCAACTTACATACAGCGATCTCGACAATTTAAGATATTTTCTGTAAGAAATAATTACGGTAGAAAACACTTAACCATCTAATACCCTGCAGTAACCAACATGTCACATCGGTCTTAAATATATTTCTTCAATTTTGTACTCATGTGTTGAAATAAATTACAGATTTCTAAGAAAATTATGAAATTGCTAATTCCGTGTAGTGTCTGCATTGTTCAATTTTCTGCCGTGAACAGCAAATTAGAGTTACAAGAAGAACTGCAGTTGCTTGCCGTTTTGCTATTTGCATTTTGGAGCAGTACATAGTATCATGTAGCGTTTGTTGGTCGAAATTCGTCTATGCCTTTGTTTTCCAGTTCTTTGGGTTTATTTGTTGAAATTAGGGAAAGTTAATAACTCGCGTCAGCAGTTAGAATTGACTTGTACATTATATTGGATTGGATTTTATGATTATTTCTTTTCGAAGGCTTTCTTTTCATTTTCTTGTGTCATGCCAAGGGTGAAAGTATTTATTGTAAAACTGTGAAAGGAGAAATGCTCGGAGCAAAATGAAAGACATCAATCTTTGTGAAATAGGTCTCAGAGTTGTGTTATAGGGAGCGTTAATATAATATCCAGCCCGAGTATACCTAGTGGTAGGACTAGGACAAGTGAAGTGAGCGAGCTGAGCCAAGGCTTCGACTTTCTTGCTTCACAGATGAGAAAAAGAAAGAATTCTCTAGTGGAGAGACAGATATAAATTTATGTCATTGGAAAAATTGGACAAAAGCAACTGGGAAGGAGGCGGGACGGGAGTAGAAAGCAAAGGTCGGTTTGGTGAAGCGATGTGATGTCGCCTTATAAACTTAGAGTTTCTCATTCCCGCCCGCAACTCACTTGTGCTCGTGTGTAGGTACATCTTTGTATTTGTTGTAATGCCTAAGGTATAAATAATATATCGAATAAACTCAGTTGCTTATAAATAGAAAGACAAAACTTCATTCATATATTCCTTGAGTTGCGAGTCAACTAAGCCCTGGGAAAGAAAAGAAACTTGTGTTTAGGCTCTAACTATTCCCAACTATCACATCGTATCTGTATTTTTAAAGCCTTCTTCCTTTCATCACGTCACACATCCAACAAAAAACCCTGAAAACTTCCCTAAGCTCTACTTTTCTGGAACACCAGCCGCTTCGCAGTTTGGAACAAGTTAATAAATTAACAGACATATTAAAAACTAACGTACTCTACTCATGTTCTGCAATATCTATGTATGTGGGCTAGGAGTTACTTTTATAAATATGCAATTCACTCTCAATCCCTTCAGATATACTTGGTATGCAAAGGAATTCTGCTGTGCCCATGTATACTTCATGATGTTAAAATTTTATTTTCTATAGCCTAGATTTAAATTTTATGGGATTCTCTCAAAGATTAAAGGGGAGACTAAGTGAAGTTAAATCAGTTAAGGAGAAACACTGGCAGTGTTCATTCATCCGGGCGGGGAAAATATTTCAGCGTTTTAAGCGACAGGATTTATTGCATTTCGTGTACATGTGTTATGTACAGAGGGAGTTGGCACAAATGAACATTTAGTGAGGTAGATAGCCGGTGAATAAGTGCCTGCCTATTTATTCAAAGGTATATTTCCTTGCTTTATCTGGGAATGTGAAAAGAAAATGGTGAGCTCTTCCTCTGCCTTCATTGATAAAATCAGGAAGCATTTCGTTTCTAAGATAAATACCTAAGGCTATAGTGTCTCAATTGTTGTAATTGTGTCTAAGAAGTGAATGGTTTTAACGAGTTTTCACTGCAAGATTTTTCTTTTCAGCAGTTTGTTTAGCCGATTGTAATCTAGTTGTGCAAATACTGTTAGCTAATTGAAACAAGTAATTTCCTACTACACCCTGAACTAAAATCATAAGTTAGGTCCTAAAAAGTGGAAAGAGGCTCAAGGAGAGAAAAATTCTCGGGAACTTTACAACTCACGTATATTGTTGAAAGACTGGAGGTTTTTCTTAGTCTGGTCTGGTCTGCAGCATCCGGGCCAAAAAAGCAAGTTGTATAACCATTATGTATAGTAGTGCGGATAAGTAGCATACTAGTGGGGAAGGGCTAAGACAAAGTCCGATTCCGTTATACATTGGAGTAATAGTCATGCCACACCATTATTTTGCAGACAGGACAGGACACAAACAACTTGGAAGAGAGTAAGAAAGAAAATGACAAGTCAAGGCAGCCTGAAATGTTTAAAGTTGACTCCCTCTCCAGAACATTACGAGAGATGAATAGGAGCATTTATTTTATTTATTTAAAAGCATTGCACAACATTTCCGAACCATTTCTCAACTTTACCATCTAAATTACCCATTCTTCTTCCCTCAATACTGTTTGAATACTCGAAGGAACTGTTCGTCTTCTTTTTCTGCTGCTTTGACTGACTGTGTAAAGTTTCTTTGCTCATGGTCCTCTCCGAACACACACAACTACCCCCACATACGAACATACATTTTAGCAACTCAATACAAACGCGCTCAGTGCTACCATTACATCGTTGAAAACACAATCTACTAAAGTAAACCAGTAACAACAACTCAGAGTACAACAAAACTGAACTAGTGCCTAGATTCTTCCTACATTCATAGTCGCAGGCTAAGTACCTACGTACATTGATGCAAACACACACTCTGTGTACTGCAGTACAGATAAAGTCATAATACGTATACAATTGCATTGTGTATAAGTTGTATTACACGTTTGTATTGCTGGAAACATATAAACTCTCTTCAGTCTAAACAACTCTTAGAAAAAGTTGCTTTCACTCGGAATTGAATGTAAAGAAGTTTGCTGGCTTTTGCACTCGCCATATGGAATTCTCTGTTGCTACTACCGGAGCATTTTTGGATTCATCCTGACATTTCCCGTTAGGGCAGTAGCTCCTATCCACCAAAAGTTGTCTCCTTAGTGGACCCTGTAGTGAACCAACTTAAAGATGATCTGTGAACTCCCTCAAGCGCTTATCGTCTTAATCTGTCATAACTGTTTGCATAGCAGAGATGCGGCGGACTTAATTATTCGACTGGCCCTTGTGATGCTGTGGCCAGCTGTAGACGACATCCAATTCAACCGGATTTAACTCCCAAGCTAAAGTAAACTAAACAGAAGAAGTACAACTAAAAGCGAGCAAACTCTGCTTTCCTCCTCCTGCCTGCCTCTACATATATGAAAACGTAAACGTAACTAAAGCAGTTACAGTGGCTCTTAACGTGCCTGCTGAAATGAGAAAATGACAGCCAAGGGAAACACTAAGGGCAGCCATAAAACGGAAAGATGTGCACAAAGTTTCCTTCATGTTTTCTTCTTTCCGGGGAGAATTTTTCCTCCTTTTTCCATTCTTCTGCCTTTTTTCTGTTGCTTAAATATATATTCGGTTTGTTCAGGCAGACAGAGACACAACATATTATACATTACCACATTCCACAATCCTCGCTCTTATTTTCAGAAGCTTTTTTCCCTCCGACAGAATTCAGTCACTGAAGCTTGCTTTTCGTTTTCATTTCGGTTTTTGGCTCCCTTGACTTACTCTGCCACGGTGTGTGGCGATAGCCGCTGTTTAACTCTTTGTCTTCTCTATGAATGTACTTAGCCGTGTAAGTAACATTTCGTCTCTAAATGTGCATTCTGTTGACTACATCACAGCGAGAGTGTGTATGTGTATGCACAGTAAATGCCCGGGTGTACATGGGATGTTGTAGTAGTTCAGTTATGCAAGTACTCTTTTCTTCTGTCCCTCTAACTGACAGTCAGACAGAAGGAAGGAAAAGCAAAACTCAATTTTTTCTCAAGCCTTTCGTCTCCCTCCGTCCTGTTTACTCTGGATATACGTATTTGAACTCAATGACTTTCTCCCCGCTATTTCCTATACGGGTGCTGATGTGAGTGCGAATCCTGAAAGCCAACTAATGCTGTAGGGAAATTGAAGGCAGGCAGAAGACGTTTTCTGTTCTGTTATGTTAACTTACGTTACTTCACTTGCCAAGCTTGGCAACCAGGAAATGTCCCATTCAATGGGATGTGGGAGGAATTTTTTTAAAGGATCCCTTTAACTTGGCTATTTATACAGCCTTTACCTATTTATATACTCAATTCAACAAACTCTAATGCTCATGCTTACGGACCCAAGGTATCGCTTTTATACTCAAATACACCGACTACACAACATTACACGGCATGTGTCGATGGAGAAAAAGGGAATACTGTGGATTCCATTTTATTCGATTATCCTTTCCAGGAAGAAAACTCTTAAGCTTATAGCATTATACCCTTTTTAGACAAACATTACACTATTTTCCATAGTTTAAAGTTTTTTCAACCTTTGGTGTATCAGGAGTGACACGTTACATCTATGACCACTATTTTAATTTGTTTATAGTTTATAGTAGAAGTATCAATACATCAAAAAACTTTTTTTGCCAACACCATTTTCTTTTTTGTCAATAGTCAAAACTTTATTGTTATGTAGAAATCAATAGGTTTTTGGGCTTAGCGTGGTTCATCACTTATCTGTATTTGTCACCACTAAAACATCAATACATCAAAAAACCTTTTTGCCAACACCATTTTCTTTTTTGTTAATAGTCAAAACTTAATTGTTTTGCAGAAATCAGTAGGTTTGATTGGGTACTAAATTCTCTTGCTCATTTTCATTAAAATCAAAGGTGCTCTTCACGGTTTTATCCAGTTAGAAAAAATGTTTCCCAGTTTTTTCAGTGACTGTTTTTGAACCATTTAATTGGAGTCATATTGATTGAACACCGAAGATGATTAATTGAAGTCATCAATACTGTATTGAACTTTGTGCTGGACTTTCGATTTGTACTCCGGTGTTTTTAGATACAACTCTGGGAATATTATTAGCCGCTATAACATAAGTATTAGTTGAGTTACGTATACTGGCATCTTGAATCGCACATTGTTCTATATTTATGTCTTTTTAATTAAAGGCTAGCATCATATCGCATGACTTGCATAAGATAGTATTAGTCCTTAGGATCAGGGATTGTACTTCCTGAACTACAGTGTGATGATAAGTAATAATAGTGAAGACAATAAATGTACATAGTAGTTACTAAGTATGGAAATCCCTTTGGGTGTGTTGTTTGGGGAGGATCGATGAGGTAGAGTCGTGCATTGTCTTCCAGTAGCTGTTCTTAGAGTGTTCTTTAGTTTCCCGTAGGACCAAAGCTGATTCTGAATGATAAGTGTTAGTTTTCTCCGCTCCGTATCCTTTTCTTTTTTATTTCCATTCGGTTTTCTCTTCTTTGTGAGACTATATACATACAGAGTAGGCAGTGGAATTGTGTGGGAGATAAGCTACGTCGCTGTAGCCGTGTCTTGAGGATGCCAACATTTTTAGTTGAAGGAGAGTACTTCTAGATTGAGGTCTTGGGTTGAGAGAGCGTTTTCTACTTGTTCATCTTCTAATCTATCTCTAATGCTAGTTAGTAGTCAAGCGTTGCTTCAGGCTACGACTTTTCCATTAAGAGAAGATAAGCAGAGAATAAAAAATAGGTTGTGTCTCTGTCATTCTAAGTAAGCCAAAGGAAAGGAGGGAGAGAGAGTTGGCTAAAGTAGCTTCAGACAAAATCGATGTTTAATGCTGTCTGTATTAGGAGGACAGTGTACATACTACATATCAGATCAACAACGGGATGACACTGCTGGCACTGAAGAGAATTACTGCGGGGTAATTGATAGGGAGTCGATACTTGACAGAACACACAAACTCCACATACCTTTGCTAACTATAGATTAGCCTGGGAGTGGATATGCGGATGAAGAATGAAATAAATGACTTTGTGTTCGACTTGGATTATCTATCATTACTTATCTATAGATTCGAGGAGTATGAATCCTCACGACTTCCTTCATATCAAATGAAATTCCCTTCCTCTCCACCACGATTATCGTTCCTGCCTTGCGATTACCGTAAGAATAATGCGTTTCACTATGCAATTCATCTTTTCCTAAATGAAGTGCTGGCTCGACTTCAGTTAGAGTCACTCTCAGCCACTTCCTACCTTTTCTCGTCTGTCAATTCCATTTATCGTGATAAGCATTCCATAAAGATTCCATTACTACTCGCTGCAAATGTTAATTCCATCCCACCATATCTCTCCAATAAGAAAGTCCAATTCATATGAGCACACTCATTTTCAAGTCCACAGAATGTATTGGATAATCTCTAGACTCGGGACTGCCGGGTAAGTAGTGGTCTTTAAGATTAATGGTTTTATTTTGTGGTGGTGTTTAATTGTTTATATCATTGTCTGCTGTTTGCGTACATTAGTGAAGACATTCCGCTGAGGTATGCATGCATATCGTGGATGTTGCCTTGAGGGAAATAAACAAAGTTTGTGGTGACTATAAGTATTATCTAGCATAATGTAGTATCAACGTTCTAAAAATGCTCTGCTAAAAGTTCCCTCCAGTCAGTATAAGCATAATATAATTTGCCGAGTGTAACATCTTAGGTCGTTTCTTGTAAAAACTAACAGCATCTTCTGCATTATATTAAGCTCATCTCCAGCAATTCAAATTAATGACTTTCCACAATGATCGCCATTAAGTTAACCAAGTGCAACTGAGTGAGTGAGTCAAACTGGTTTTCTTTTATAACTGAATCTACTAGTCACCACAGATAAATATAGTATCTCTGCCATTGCTTGGGGTTAGCAAAAAGGTAAGTGAGTTGATGCAGAGACATTGTGCCATCGGGATTGTGCTACCAAGTAAATTGAGGTTGACTATTCTATCAATGCAGATGTTTTAGCTGCCTATGCCATTAAATAAACGAAACGAGCTAGCACTTTTTTTAAATTACTTTTTTATATTTTCTTCCTTCTTCGATTTCTTTCCTTCCTTTTCAATTTGTAGAGACGGATAAGGAGGATTGCTGATTTTTTTGCGCGAGAGTTAGATAGGAATTTTTATTACAGTGATACAGATAGTAATGCACTTACTTACTATGTCGTAATGTATACCTAGCTATCCTGTATCACTTTTGCTGAGTGTTGCTTTTTCTAGCACAATAGAATGTAACGGTACTCCACGGAAAACATGTACATTAGGTACATAATTTGAAACATATGTTGACAATACGATGTATCCAGCCCGGTTCCCTACCGGGTTGGAAAGAATTTCTCAAATGTGACTTGCACGCAACGGGCCATAGTGACACATGTAAATCCTACACTTAAGAACTGTAGGCCGTGCTAAGGCAGAGAAATGTTTTGTACTGTAAAAGGCACTCGAATTTGCATTTCATTGCTCGAGATTGAAGTTTATTTAGAAGGTTTCCAGGGCTTGGAACTTGGTTGGTCCTATTCGGAGTGGACCAATAAATCGTATCAGCCATTACCATCCGTTTTGAAATAAATAAGGGAGATATTTCAGAGTTCACATATAAATAAAAATGTTTACACAGGTGAACACGTCGGAGGGAGAGGCAGAGTCGCAGTAATATATTATGTACTTCCTACGTCACGTATTTCGAAAACTCCTTTTCCCCAGAGGTACATATGGAGAGTAGCTTTATTAATAAATATTTTCACTGTGCACGATTGTACCTGTATTGTAAAACATTGTGTGCAAATACACGACATTTGGTTGAAATGAATTTTTACATATTCAGGCAGCATTCCAGAAGATTTTCATAGCTGCCCTTGTGATGTCTGTAATGTACCTCTGTTTGTAGTATGTGTAGGAATTCTTTCATTCAGCCATCTTTTCACATTGCTTTCCATTTCGCGGATTAAACTTTCTCCAAGCACTTAGGTGCCTATATCATGCTTTGTTTGAACGCATCAGAGGTTGCTAGAAAGTCGGCTATGCATACATATACCTAAATGTAGGAAACTATGCCTCTGCACAGTCGACAGCAAAGGACATAGAAAAAGTTGACAGAGGAGAAAGGAAAGTTGACTGAGTTCTCACGCGGATAGATGTAAAAGGAGTCTTTTGGCTTCCCATTTTTAAGCTTTCTCTCTATAGATGCATTAATGTAAGTAACAGTAAAACTTGGCTATCAACGTCTCTGCAAAGGTGCTCTACCTGTAAATAAGTGCCTATATTATACCTCCTCGTAGCTTAACTACTTTGTAGATATCCTCTCATCTGAAAAGGAAAAAGCAATCTTCACGAAGAAATGTGCATCTTTAACTTGTGACTAAGCAGAGGCTGTTGGGACAGGGAAGTTAAATTCGACTCCTGCAACTACGTGTTACATGATAATATTAGCCACGTCCTGACTGCTTAGCGACCCTATACCCAGAGAAGTCTAGTAAATCGTCGGGGGAAGAAAAGATTCCGCGACGGTGTTCAATGCGGTCTGTTTTCTCTCTGCGAGGGCGGACTCTCCCAGCCGTTACTCTGACTATTTTCTCAGTTCATGGACATTAACATTTTTTCACACTTTCTGTGACTTGCCGGCTGTTGGGACGATGTGAAGTGAGCAGGGCTGATGTGAATGTGATGTGTTCTGCTGTTAACGTGGGGAATTTGTATGTACTTTTGTACAACGTGGAGTCATTCATGGCTATATGATTGTATGTAACAAACTTAGTTATTTAACTTCTGTGCATAGAAGTACTAGGGCTATAGTTAGTAAATAGTTTGCAAAGTGGAAAAGGTTGTTCTGCCTTATGCATTGCAATGAGTCAAATCTGGTAAAAGTGTTTTACTTATTACATCGTGAATAGTGCAGCAAGTTGTGCCCCAACTTTAAGTACCTCTCTTAGACATTTGCATGGCTGAGTTTTAACTTTTGGAAAAAGCTGTCTTTTGACTGACGCCTCGACTTTCTGTTACATCACTTATTATTACGTCTAGGCAGAGCGGACGGAGGACATTATCACCCGCAGTCTAGTTTATGTCGCTAATATGTCTGCTACACATTATAGGAGTGACATATAAAACTGTTATTTATATAGCCCAGTGTATGTATAGGTCGTTTGCAGTGATGATGATGACCGTTGTTTATTTCAGTGTCCGACTTGAATTTTTATTTGCTAAAGGCGATAAAGATGCAATATCCAATGTGTCTGGGGTGGAACGAGTGCATTATTTGTGTGCAGTAGCGTTGTTATTGTGTGTATTTACATGGAGCAGGATAGATATATTTTCTTGTCCTAAACGACAATAGTAAATTCCGGACTGCAACAGACGTTCACCGAGTATGTCATACAATGCAATTCCTACTTTTCGTTTGATAATTGGAGCATAGAAAGTTAAGCAACTTGTAAGAGTTGACGTACAGAATGAAACAGAATGGAAAATTTTCCATTATGTTGTTCTCTGATGAAAAAATGAAGAGACGGGTGACATTTGGGCCATTCGGATATGCGGACGTGGTAAAGCGATACATAGTGCTCAGTAAACTACGAGGAGCAGTAAACTAAAGAAACATTGTGACATGGCACGGGATTGCTTGGCTTTCTCCGCGCCCACGTTATGTACATGTAACTACATATATTTACAGTTAGGTATTTACATACATATGTACTATGTATGTATATACATATGTATATATACACGACTATGTATAGATGTTTGGCATGCCATGGGCAGTGAGCAGCGCACTTCCACTATTGGACGTATAGAATAGACTCACATGCATGCATATATTCACATTCCAAATTCAAGTTTGTTCCACTCTGCTTGCGAAGAACTCTTGCTTTTCCTGGATTGGGTTCACTCAGTTGAGTCACCGTGTTCTGTTCTATTAAGCGAGCTGTTACTCTTGCACAGATATCACATGCTCTAGTTTATACATAAGGTAGTAACTAACTACATTTGGTAAGAAAGTTATGTGAAGTTGTACATTGCAGTACATAGAGCCTGGTGTGTGTAGTCACTCACTTGTATGTATACGTCTATCTGTGTAAGTATAAGGAAGTAGGGAACATGTGTGCATCTCATGCAGCGCTTGGCTGGCTCCTATGTTAAGTTACATTTAGTTAAGTAACTTTGGCTTGAACTGCTTACATATGAGTGGATGCATAGAGATAGAGCCTCGGCTGGCATGGTCAAAATAAAATATTGCAATTGCCTTCCTTGCCATTCTTCCTTCCTTAACTTTCCTTTTGGCTTCGGCTCCTGTGTCTACCTAGTCTCGTCTGGTATGTTCGTCTTTCACTTTATGTGTGTAGAATGTATATACACGGTAAATCGACTATGGCCTCCCTCCCTGGCTGCCCCACACTTAAGTACACTACACAAGTACGTAAATTTGTGTTCCTGTGTCCTAGACTAATAGTTGTGGCTTATGTAGGAAATATCTGAGAGTGCGATGCAAGTTGCTCTCTATAACGGCCACTTTCTCCACTTTCACAGTTTTCCCCGTTAAATTCAAATTTATTCTTTGGTCGCTCGCATATTCTTTTGCACTCTGCTAACTCTACCTAACACAAAGACTCCTAATAGTGATAACCACCCATATCCACTTCTTATTATTATCATAGCAAACAGTGTGACTGAATCTTAGCACATAGAAAGGTCTAGCCAACTTATTTAAAGCTATGCGAAGAGAATTGATCTTTTGGTGACGGCAGTAATGGTGGTCGCCAAATCAAGTGTAGGTGTGCAACTATAACTTTCCGGGAACTAAAGTGCAGAATTCATACACTTAAGCCAATACAATTTAGAGTTTAAACCAGCGAGGCGACATGCAGATACAGATAGCTGCCCTGGACGTATTACTTTGGTCTAGCAAAACTGTTTAGCTAAAGTTAGTTGCGAAAAGTTTCCTCCGACACGTTTTTCAATCAGGCGTTGTTAGAGCGTTAAATCATCTGTTTTCTCTTTATTTGCGAGAAAGAGTCCATATAACGATGAGTATAGATCCTTCCCATACACTTATGTACTTCCTGGACAAATCACAGTCCCATGGGCAAATACTGTGCGTAGCGTATGCTCCTTTATGTGAAAATAAGTTGAGGCGGAATAATCACAATATTTTTCGAAACTTTACGAATAAATCATCGTTATGTAGACTTGGGGTTTGCTGGCGTTTGAGATTAGTTGGGTTGGCTTTCACTCCTGATTCCCTCCGTACTTTCACATTACTAATACCAGTACAAACCAGACATAGTCCATTTCCTTGCAATATTACACGTGTATTACATAATTCCTTGTCTATAGCGAATCCTCCTTTTTCTAAATTGTCTTGTTTCAGTGAGATTTGTGAGAGTATGTGTCATATGCCTAATCAAACACGAAACATTTCTAAAACTTAATACCCTTGAAGGTTCTCTTAACCCTTGTATAGTGCCTATACCATTCATAATTGCCAAGTTTATAAGGATTTCACTTTCTGTGAAAAATTTTCATGTCTGATGTCAGTGGGAATTTAGTAGTCTGCGGTCTTCGCCTTCCCCTCCAATTATTTTTCTCAGTAAATTCAGCAATGTTTGTGTTGTGTATTTATCTAATGAAATATTTCATCTCCTTTCAGCCACATGGACGCTTTATCAAGTCAAAATTATCATTGTCATTACACGAGCTGGGTAGAACTGTGTCTAGTCCACAATTAAATAACTTGACGCAAACAAACGCGTTGAGAATAAAATAGATTACACAGAATTCCGTGCACAAATGTCTGCACCATGTTCAAGCACTAATATGGTAATAAAAGTTATAGCAGTTTGTGCGTTGGTATAAATAAAAATGTAATTATGGACATTTGGGTAGAAAAACAATACATAAACTTCCGAATGTAAATAACGTAGACAATGCCGAGAGTAGGTATTTGTATTTTCGTTATTGCTGGATTTCTTGCCAACAAATAGCAAGTATTTAGCCTACATATGGAAGGACCGTCTCCGGTCTGGCCATAAATCAAATGACCTTTGTCAACGAAGCCAATAAATTAGTCTCGGAGACTAGCAGCTGAGTTTAGAATTTAGTTTACGATGCCGGCGAGGGGTGCTAAATAATAAATAAACCTTTTCAGCTGTTCACTCTATGCACAGGCACTTCCTTCGCTCTGAAAATGTGTGCATGTTTACATTACAGACTAACACAATGACCCAGCATGAGAAAATAGCTTCACGCATTTATCTTTTCTTTTGTGCTTCCTTTCTCCACTTTCTCCTCTCCCAGCCACTTAATTGCGTATCTCGACTAGGCAGGTATTTCTGGTTTGCATAAATAACGACTTTCTTCGCGCCTGTAGCTATCGCTATCGCCTCCCCCATCATAGGAAATTGTGGCTTAATTGTTCCATGCGAAACATTGCGGATTACCAACAGTCGAATAAAACTAAACTTACTAATGACATGACAGGATACATAAATTGCGTATGCTACAAGTGAACATCGTTCCCCCACCCCTCAAGACAATCCGTTCATTTTTCACAAACATTCATTTCACAAACAGGGAGATAGTTGCAGTGTTTCAGGTACCCCTCGAACATAATAGATCAACAATACTCATGACAAAGTGCCGGAACTCCATATATGACTCTGGGTCGTTTGTTTCCATGTGCAGTCCTCACCCAGGGAGAGAGCCCGGACCTTTTACAACAAAGTCGCATTCACGATCTTCTATGTTTGTTTGAGGAAGACCCTGAAGTCCCATTTTTCCTATTGCTTCTCGCAACCAGATTTTATCTAAGTTGGTTACATAATACTGGGTTATTTATCGAGGACTTCTCGCTTGTCGACATCTAATTCATCTTCATACAAGAAAGCTCTTCGCATTCCGAAATGCACAAGTACATCTGAAGCGGCGCGGAGGAATCAACTCAAAATAGTCCGGAAGATACACAACAAGATATTTTACAACTCGTGCACTTACATATAATATGACAAACTTAGCTATTATCGCAGGACAGAATTTAATTCTGCGCTGTCAGCGAAAGTGCATGAAATCCTTCTTCGCTTCTCCCACAGACATAAGTCTGCCATAGGTACGTACTACACGACAGTGCAACATCCATCCCTTAACTGTGCCATGCCACAGTCACTCAACTGACGAAACTACATTACACCAAACTTTCTACTGGCATCATACGTCCAGAGCATTAGAATTATAACACGCTTCGTCTCGCACACTACACGATTCACTTACGCATTACAGCTCACTGAGCTTCACCTAACTTGAGACTTTCAAACTTTTTTATCCTAGGTGCACTTGGCTTTACATGGGTGGAATAAAATCCTGTAGATCTCATTAATTCTGCTGTGACAAAGCCCAAATATTTAACCATGGGCGGGTTGTGCATCATCATATGCACTGAAAATTGCACATTTGAGTTAGCCGTTTAAATGCAATATTTAGTAGCATGGCTTCTTTACTGTGTCAAAATGGCTTTCGTGACAAAGAAAGCCTCTATTTTATTTCATAAGAAGAGAGGTCCCAATTTAGAGCTCAGAAAACATTCCTCTACTACTTATTATTACCATTACCGTTAGAGCACAGTCAACGTAGGTACCTGTAAGTAAAAGATCCTGATTGTAAATCGTAAAGATATTAGTTTTGTATTTGCTTTATTTTAAAAATATTATCTTTGGGAGTCATTTATTATTACTTTTGTCATTATTATTATGATATGGTAGACTAGAGTAGATCGCTTTCTTGAATAAAACAGGAGTAAAGAATGACCTACAGACAGATGCAAAGAAGTTATTCTGAAACACAGTAATGAATAAATTGATAAATAAATGTCTAAATGGTGCATTGTGTTCAAAGATGGGATAAGGGAGGCATAGGTTGTGGATAGATGTAGAGTAAGAAGGTGCACTCTGGCTGACTATCACTCAGAGACTGTACTAATACAACAATAATATAGAGCAGATGTAGTGGAGTTCCAAAATACGATACATAGCGCTAAGTTCGTATTTGGTAGGGTGTCGTTGAAGACGATAAGTGGGAGACAAGATATATTGTTTTTGCTTTTGAATTGAAATTCTGTCAAGTACACATTTCACAGTAGTCTGGGCGAGTCTGGGCTTAGTCTGCATGCGCCTTCTCGCTCCCTCACTATTCACAAGTCATGTCAAGTCAATTTTATTCAAGTCGAGATAAACTGAAACTGGGGAGAAAGCAAGAAGCGTACTTAAGTGCTCTAGCTTTTCTGCATTCTTCAATGTGTCTCAACTGTGACTTGTCTTCTCGCCTCCATTCCACTCTCCGACTACTACCCGCTATACTGTCATCTACGGAATTCCGTAATGCACATTTGAATATACGTCTCTGTAGGGCGTGTTGTGTGTTGCATCAACATTAGTATTCTGGGTGGTATAGGGACAGTGTTTAAGTATATGTAGAGCACATATGTTTGGAGATATGTGTCCTATTGGGATACACTTACTCACTTCACTCAGCAGACGACGAAAGTAGGCATAGAGAATGAATGAAAGGAATGAAAATTGCTGACGGAATGAAGAGCAACACTCGGTTAGAATTCTTAATACTCACATACATTACAAGTAGGTAGAGTGAACGATAAACTTTCTCTGAGTTGTGTGTGTATGTTTAGTGTACTAGAAAGTTATTTGTAAAATAGAAGTGGGACTTTGTAGGAATTAGACACACGCTGTACTGGCAGTGCATGGAGAGAAGACAAAGTTTCCAGTCGGAACACAGGAGCAAGGCAATCTCTTAAGTTCTTGCCAACTTTGCAGATAATTGTTTTTTATTCAATTATTTATTCTCTGAAGAGGCAATGATATAGCTTAAGAGGACTTTCTCCTGCGGATGCTCCATTTCTGAGCATTCTATTCTACTTTCTATACTAAAACAGACAGACATGCTAGCATGGGATGAAATAACTATTTAATTTCTGTCTTTCAATTGAATATGATCTATAGAATGCATGACTAATAAATTCTATTGAGATGTTACCTGTTTAGAAATAGGTAGGAGTTGTCTGATGTGAATCCAATTGTCTGATAATACTTCTGAAGCTGAGCTGAGATTGATTTCTAAAGAGTGTATGTACATACGTATTGTAGCCACTGCATTATCTAAGTAAGATTATCAGAAGCAGATCGAAAGGATAGATACTGGTGGATGTGTACATTGTTGTCCTTGGCTGAGTATAATATGACTATTGAGACATACGTATGTGTACGCTAGTTACTTATATTGCGGAGCAGAATGAAAAATTTCCAATTTTCTTCATGACTGGGAACCGATTGTCCCTGTCAAAATGAAAGACTGACGAAAGTCTTAGGAGAAAGTCTAGCAAATCCGCAAAAGTTGTGTTTTTCTTTGTACTCCTGTGAGCATCACATATTTCATATTGTATATTTAGTTGTCGTGGTGGAGAGGAGGATGATACGAAGTCTATTGCCTAAAGCTACAGCGGAGCAAATCACCAAGTTGTGTTAGTATTGGCCAAGGGAAAAAACTCATGACATGCCATGGCTTCCCTCGACTACAGTCCAGTTCAACTAAACGAACCGAAAGGATTTCTGATAGTGATACACAACTTTGTTATAAGTCTGGATGGCTTCCTCACAGCAAAGTGACTCAACTTAAAGTAGCCAACTGTTAAGATGGTAGAAGTGATACTGTAATGAACCACGTAGTCTCAACCTACAAACGTAGACACATCCTCAACTGTGTGTGTGTATGAAATTCCTATATATTTCTGTGGACTCAACTTAGGATCTCGAATAAGTAGGCTACGGATTGACTATAAAAACTGGAGTAATCCAATACAAAAACTTTTCTTATACAAGGGCTGTCTGTGTATAATGTGTATAGGTCACTATTCTCAATCCCATCTTCAGTAGAGGAAAACTTTATTCTTTAACTGGAAAGTTGTTGGTTTATTTTGTCCAGCTTGATTCAGTTCAGTACAAAAGTACTAGAAATTCTTTCACAGCTCCACGATCTACGTATGTTGCTTTAGTATGTAATAAGCGCACAACAGAGATGCTCTCTATAAGAATTTCCTCCAAATGAGTTTTTACAGAGTTGACTTCTTGTTTGTACGCTGTCGGAGAAGTAATCGACTCTTTCCTATATCTATAGCATCCTCCTATCCTATCCTGAGCCTACTCTGGAATCTGTAGTATACAAATAGTCCGTCGGTAGACTGGGATGGACTACTTACATGGTGTGGGGAAGAAGTCAAGTCAAATGGATAGTAATAGTCCAATCCAAAATGGTCTCTCTCAAACTGCAAACGACATGGGCAATAGAATATGGTGATAAAATAAAATAAAAATAAAGAGGGTTATTGTGTATTGCGTTTTATGAGAAGGCATTGCTTTTTATTTAGATGCAATGCCCAACAGGATATTAGATCACAACCGACATTTCCCCGAAACTCAATTTTCCCACTAAGCTTTATAATCTGACCATCCTGCACTTTTACTCATTACTCCAAATGCCATCGCAGCTCGGATGTATAGAATGTTATCAGTTGTATTCCAGTCCTGTCTTTTTATGCTCGCTGACGGAGTACCTTAGCACTCTCTGGACAAGTAATACAAATGGCCTTTGACTACAGGATGTGTGACTGGGTATAGATATTAAAAATGGCACGAATCCATCCTCTGCCATCCATTCACCGTTATACGTGCGTAAATGCATTTCATTATATGTATGGAGTCGTAGAAGATAGATAAGCTGGAATTACGATTATTACTCTTGTTATGAAGTGTGTATTAAATTGAGAGAAAGACTTGACTTTGATATTTATTTTGGCTAGCCTATACCGTGTCATGTCAACGTATAACAATGGGTATAGTAAATTGTACGTGAATCTACTTAACTGAGTGTATTGGATTTTGCATTGCAGACGATAGAAGACCCGGCGTCCAGCCAAATATCCGCTATAATAGTGGCACGGATGCAAATGGGAATAATCTTGGCGGCAACAGTGGCTCCGGGGGATTGGCTATAGTTGTGATTTTACAAGGAGAATCTTGGGAATGGGGCTCGGGTAATTTGATTGATGGCTCTGCGTTGGCCAGCAATGGACACGTCATGGTCATTACGCTCAACTACCGCCTCGGCGTTCTTGGTGAGTTTAATTAAAACTTTTCACATTTGCGATGCCAACCATCCTCGTCCCTACATCTGAAATGAAACGAAAATGAGAATTCATTTTCCTATATCATTGGCAATAATCTCAGCCAGGAATAAATTATCGTTTTTACGAATCAGAATGAAATCAGCTCGTTCTCGCTACGCTCTCCGTCGACCTCACTTAATTGCCAACAGACTCACGCTTAACCAACCTATGTGCACTTAAAACTTATTAAAACCATCTGATTCCTCCAACCGTCTGTCTCGACGCCTGTCTCGACTGTCTTTATATCTGCCATACCCACACCACTATGATATTACTCCACACCCACCAGGTGTATGATATGAAGGAACGAATAAGAAATATCTTTTTGAATACATGCAAGATAGAAATAGACATTGCAGGATCAAGTGTGTGGGATGACTCCTTAGTGGAAGCGAATTATTTCAGTTTTCAATTAGCTGCTCAATTCTTGCAATTAGTCAATGCTCCATATACACCACGGCATTTCATTCAATGGGAAAATGTCCCCCTATGACTGAGTCAGAACCAATTGTACTCGTTAAGTCTTTTCGAGTCATTACAAAAGTAGAAAAAGGAGGAGTCAGCAAAAAATGAGTCAAGTAGTCGGAAAACTTGATCAAATCACTTTTTGTTAGTAACTTCCCTGGGGATTCCAGCATCGCTACTCCTACTCGTTAGTAATGAAAACTTCTATAAATGTAACTCGATAATGCACATTCGCCAAAACCCTCAGTATCAATTGCAAAATTCATATCTACGCTAGTACAGATGATTTTCATTCACCTACACACAATGGCAGTTTCCAAATATGTTTTTCTAAAGTTGATATTCTTGGGCAGATCAGGTTGACGTGAATGAATATATCTTAATTTCCAAATGCGTACTGAGTCGGTAACTCTGTGCTTTTTAAACCGATACCTAACGAAAAGTTTATTGGACTAAAAAAGTTTTAACTCATTAGTGCAGTGCAGACAATGAAGTTTCCCGAACTGTCTGTACTATATCATGGTGAATTGAGAGTATGGTCGTCATACTATCAATATCTGTATGTATCTTTATACTCAATGATAGCCATAGTCATTTTATTCTAATGTATAAAAATGTATGCAAACTAATAATTCAAGCAAAAATGCATAAATGTATTCAAACTTATTCTATGCATAAATGTATTCAAACTTATTCTTATGCATAAATGTATTCAAACGTATTCTATGCATAAATGTATTCAAACTTATTCCAATGTAGAAATGTATTCAAACTATTTTATTCTAATATTATAATGGAAAAATAATAATTAGTTTAGTCTAATTTCAGTTCGAAGAACAAGGTAGTGCACATGTGGTCGAAGTGGTGCTGGTGGTAAAGGCAGATGTTCTATGTAGATTCCAAGGTAGGTACTTATTCAGCACAAGAATGTATTTACCTCATGTGAATGTGCATATTTAGTCAAGTAGCTGAAAAAAGAGAAATGTACATTTTAGTAAAACCTTGAGCAAGAGACAAGAGACACGAGGTCCTTGGCATCTGATTGTTTTTTGAAAATTGAATCGGAATTAATGAACGTGTAGCCAAAATGATTTTATAAGTTAAGTAGCAGATACAATTAGCAAACAACAGATGAGATGGACAAGCTGTGGGAATTAATATGTAATTGTCTTCTAAGAGCAGTTTAGTAATATTACTAGAGTATGTAATTGAGAAAGCAGTTGGTAGGTCTTTGGCTGGTATCTTCAATACGCTTCAACACATGTGACATGTGTGGGTGGGTAGCACTAGTTCTGCAAAATAAAATAGGTGAATGTGTATGTATGTGCGGCAGACGTTGCATTAGACGTAGGACAACTGGTGTGCGAGTTGTTTGTGAGTCAAACTGATTGTGAGTGAAAGGAAGAGGGTCCTCGATCGCAATGTGGGAGACAAGATGTCTGTAAGGGAAGTAATAGAAAGTGAGTGGAGAGAGTAATGACAGGACCACCGACTGGTTAGCTCACCGTTCTTTAGTTGGCTCACTCAAACTAGTTAACTACTGCAGCCTCAGTCTGTCTGAAGTACTTCAGACGTGGTTTGGTTTCATGCATCGAATTACTAAATAGATAGACTCGCAGCATTCGACTTACTAAAATAAAGTAGCCATTCATCTTCAGAGAACATTCTTCCCACTTACCTGATGGGAAATAGACCCATCAGATTTTATCCGCATTTTTAGTCCCCCTTCTCCCCGAAAGAAACGTGGACGAAAGAATTTTCGCTGGTCGGTTTTGTTAGTTTACTGACTGTGAGAATGGGGCATTCGTCCATTTGGTTTACTGTCTGTGTCCGTACATTAGTGATTATGCTTTTCCTGGCCGTGTGAATAGAATATGGATAGACCTCAGTCAACTAAGCACGCCTTTCCTTATCTCGCTCCGTTTCCCTTCCTCAAAAACTTTTCCTAATTCACTGAATGAAGTCACATTGCACCGCATGAGGTGCCTTCTTAAGTTCTATCTCCTCTTCATCGCCACTGGTTCATTGAACACTCCATTCAACGTATGTACTATTTGCTAATAATGATGTTAGGTTATAGGGACTCTTGCTCATTGCTCATGTACAGTCAGTCATGTCTGCAACTAAGTAGTCAGCTCCTCTATAGCCAGAGACGTGTACGTAATTTGCTGGATTTTCGAGCATAAGTTACTGGAATTGTTGAGTAGGAGTAGCTCGGAAGTTGGATTCAAGAGTATGCACGTTGTTACCCACACAAAAGAGCGAAAGAATCAAGGAGAATGCATGGAGAAAGTTGGTGATTGAATTACCTAACATTCCGTTGGTTACGGCACACTAGCCCACGGCGTCTGTTTGCGTAATAGATCTACCTATCTGTCATACACTCTTCCCTATTCCTCTCACAGCCTGTGAATACAATCAGTTGCATTACATCCACTCACCCACACACTCAACACGAGCTACTGCACTCTAATAACAATACCATTCTGTTCAAGCACATGCAATCACTATCAACCAACTACTAAATTACTAAAGTAAAGGTGTTCCTAGAAGTTATTATTCTCCAAAGTGCAAACTTCAACTCTCTCGCGCTTATTTACTTCATTTTACCTTGCATTTCACATTTTGCGTATTAACTCGTCCAAGAAAGCTTAGGGAATCTAACAGTTCTGACATTTTGTGAAGTATGTGCACTTCAAGTAACTGATTATTTCTGTGAGAACATCTGAAATCTAGTCTCAGAACTACTTCAAAGTCAAACTGGTTCATAACTTGCAGACTTGCATACAGAGACATTTATTATTTACAATATTATGTCAACAGCACTATGTAATATCAATATTTGCGCTTGCATATCCGTCGCATTAGATCCGTGTGGCTACATTAAAATAAGACAGATGGACAGGACTAACTAATGCAATTTTATGCATAGAAGCAAGAACATGACATTAGTGCAGATATTTAGAGAGCAAAACTTCTTTCCTCTTGGTATAGCGGCAGTGACTACTAAACTGGTACCTATTCGAAAATAACAATGGCCATGCAGTGACATATACTATGGACGCCCGTAGAATCTCTTGTGAGCAGGACTAATTTTCTATATGTATGCATGAAAACAACAAACACGACTTTTTTGGAAGTTTCCCAATTTCCTAGATCGAATAACGTTGATGTCAGTAAAGATTACTATCAGGATTTTTCCTTAAGAAACTTTTAGATGAATAGTTCTTATGATACAGATACTTATGTATGCTAGTGTACCAAATAATTCAGTAGGTATTTGGAGTGCACGAGGAGAAATTACAAGACTGTAATATCGATGTTATGTAGTACGGATAGGTGTTCACGTTTGGAATTTAGTTGTCTTCAGTAGCTATTTAGTGAAATTGTAATGCTTGGGTTGGTGCAGATAAATAAACAGAGCAGTTACTTATATAAAGTATAAGATTCCGTTGTGAAGAATGAGAGGAGTCTATTTTGGACGAGGGTAGTTAGAGAGTGCAAATTTGAGATGGTTTGTGGACCAACTTTCGGTTGCAGCTGTTTCGCAATGAGAAGTACCCAACAAAGATTTGTGCGACTAAATACCTATCCCATTCATAAATAGCTCTTGCCATTAAGCAGTATAGAGAATTATAAAAGCCTATCTTTAGCAAATTCAGCAGTGCCTATTGAGATCATTGTTGGGAAAAGTACCTACTAACTGTATTAGTGCATTGAATGGCACACATTACAGAAGATAAAGGGAACAGAAATCTAAACATGCTCTTTAATCCAACAACTACCTAGATTAGTTGTAGTAGATTGTAGTAAATGGACTTTATATACACTACATAGTCTTCCCCCTAAGTCACACAGAAGCATATTTGTATACTACTCTGTGTAAATACATTCCGTGCCCTATAAGCCTTACACAGATGCTCAGTGGACATGGACAGTCGAGAGACAGAAAGCAATGGTATTCTTTATCAGGCGGGAATGGCGAGAGAGTGAATCCGAGTGAGCCGGATAGTGGTTTGATTTGGTCTGTGGAGATGAGAGGAGCTGTGGAGAAAATCCCGGGTTGAGAGATAGGATTAATGGGAACATGCATTTCATTTGACTAAATGCAACTAACTCATCTATCTTGTACGGTTCAGTTCCTATTGATTACCCTGATAATCCCATTCCTTCTCGTCCCTGCCTTCTCTTACTGGGTGAAGCCAACTCAACTAAATAGCACAGTCGACTCAGGCAACTGCTGAATAGCTCTTGTATAAATATTTAACCAAACCAAATACTAACAGTTTAGCTAACTACTCGTACTACTTCAATAGTCACTACTTCAATCTTCCGTCTAACGATTTACCTCAAAGGACCTTGTGGATTGATATTCAGGGGAAAAGTAATTTCCTCCAGATAAAGAGGCAAGAAATCTTTCTAATGAATCAATCTCGTCATATTTACTTTCCGTATGAGTAGTTTCCCAAGGAATTTCGCCCATTCACTCCACGAAAATTAATTTCTCTACTCCCAATATACACGGCTCGGAAATACATCCCAAAACGCATTATTTTCGACTCTTCCATCCTGTCATTTGTTTTCTTTATGCGTAATGCACGTGAATATCCATCGTGTCTATCTGGTTTATGTGTTTATATCTAATCTATAGCTTCTGGTCGCCTAAAACACATTTTTGTGCTTGCATTTCCGAGCCTTTAACATAACATACATACAGGCTACTAGTACTAGTATGTAGTTTGTTTATTGATCGTGTCTGCAATACAATCATATAATTTCATATGCCTAATTGCTAATAATACAGTCTTAACTAACTTAACTAAGACGAAACGTTTATAGGTACATCAATTCTTACTAACAAGTAAATATATTATTTCCATTAAATTATTACGCAATTGCTACATGTCACATAGCCTGTATCCGAGTCGTCAGTCGTCTCTACACAAACAGAAACTAATGACCTCTCCCACACTTCATACACTAGGGTTGGCACTATAAACGTTGTCCAGGGATTGTGAAGACAATTACACTGAGAAGAACTAGAGGAACCCCAACCATTTAGCATCACAGATTTTAATACTATTATACATAGCCCAGGAATAGCAGTAAAAGCCTAGTGAATTATTAATGGAACCACATCTAAAAATATCTCACAATGCCTTGTAGCATTATCCTATTATAATGGTATACCAATGTTTCAAATTAGGTAGTTTTTCGGGCTCAAAATATACCCAAAACACAGGCCGAAAATAGGCAGGGCATGACAAAATCATTTCTGCTTACTTTGGCAGCTAACCTGAGACACAGACACAACTCACATGCATGTTTACTAAATGTAATAATACCTAATGCATATCTGTGTGATTGACGTGGAAAAACGATTAGCGTTCCTACCTTTCGGTATTAAAATTCATGCACTATTGGACTGGCAGGCATGTTTAAAACTTGGCAGATTTAACAATTTGCCGA